>CAMZMU010000128.1:44138906-44342593 GCA_947311845.1 Poa pratensis
CCCATCGACCAGACCCGCGCTGGGAAAAAAACATTCTGGCCCGACCCGACCTGCAGTTCCACTTTCTACCCCGCGCCGGCTTCCTGCTCCGACCAACCTCCACCGCCCGCCGTTCCCCGGGAGGGGCCCCTAACCTCGCCGCCCTGCGAGGGCCCCGACTCCTCCCGCTCACCTGGGAGGGACCTGACCTCGCACGCACCTCCCTGGAGGCCCCCCACTCTCCTCCGCTTGGATGGGAACCGCCCGTGCGCCCATCTCCGGGCGCCGGAGGCCTCCGCCCCACTCCCATCTACGAGTGCGCCTGCTCCTAACGCGCTGACCGTGCCTGCTCCAGCCCGGTGACCCACCTTGCTCACCTTGCTCTCTCGCTACTGCTAGCTAGCAGCGACCTGCGCAACCCGAGGCCGTTCCCAACATTGAATCTTCACGCCACTCCGAAGCATCCGCGGGCCTGGAGCCGACCGGAACCACGGCCGCCATGGATTCCACCTCCGGCCAATCAGGGAGTCCACCTCGTGTCGCCCCGGCAGTCCACCTCATGGTCGAGTTGAATAATCCCATGCTCCAACTCGAAGGCGCGGCCGTCCATGGCCTCACGGAATCCAACTCGACCTCAGCGTCATCTTCCATGCCCGCGTGCTGCCCCGATCCAGCCTTTGCGCGGCCGACGGAGGAGGCAGGGTGGGGGAACGCCACCACGGCGACAGAGAACACCGCGGTCCACCGCGCGGCCGGCCGCTGCCCCAATCCTCCGCAGCTACCCCTAGCGGAACCCCTGCTCGTGCACGGACAGCGGTGTGTGTGGACGGGGCGTTCTGCTTCTGTTGGTGTGCAGCAAGCGGTTCGGTGGTGTGCGACTGGGAGTTCATCAGTGCCTCTTGCTACAGCGGCAGGTTCAGTCCCTCTTCCCAGTACTTCATGCCTCTTGCTACAGCCGATGGCGCTTGTTCCGCGCAACTCCAGCCCTGGCCGACAGGCAGCAATAGCAGCGGCAGATCGACAGTGATGCAATTCAGTGTTTGGAATGGCAGTTCAGTTCGTTGTGGTTTATTTGTCGATGTTTGCTCTTGCTCCATCAACGCTACTACTCTCTTTGTTTTTTCTGAAACCTTTTGCTGTCATGAATTCTGCCTCTGTGTATACTATATGTACTTATTAGGTAGCGCGTCAGTTTAAGCTAACTACGTTTATTTTTCTTACTTGATTGGGTACTGCTGTATGTTGAATTTATCGTTTTTGTTTACTCTTTTCTTCCAGATAGCTAATATAAGTTTTTGTTCCATTTGATGTTAAGCAGTTCAAGATAGACGTTGCTCCTATCGTCATGTAGTCTTGGCTGCCATCAGAATCATACCGCTGCAGCAACAGCTGATTATTTGATCGACCAGTAATGTTAGTCTCGACTATATTGGCTGAATCATTTTCATATAGAGAACATCTCAGGCAGTACATAAACCAATCACACTATCTTCTTATACAAGTAGGAACATTCGCTGTGGTGGCGATATATAATATCGAAATCCACTCTTAACAACACACTAAAACGGAAAAGATTCTAAAAAAAGTTAGTATATTTGAAACTTCTCTCAAACCATGAAGAATTTGCATTGTTTCGACAAATGATTTGAAAGTAGGACAAAAGCAGCACACGACACGTAAAACAAATTCGTGATCGGAAGTTCATTTGACCGTGTTCGGAGTTCACTTTAAAGGTATCAGAGTTCACCTCAACCGCGTCGGAAGTTTAACTTTCTATGGAGTTCTTTTAACAAGTCAGAAGTTCCCTTTCCATTGTGGGGGTGGGGGGAGTCCACTTTGATTACATCCGAAGTTCTTCTCGACCACGTCGGATAATTACCGTTTTCCCGAATGTTCAGCCGGAATATTGAAGGAAGTTTATTCTTAATTTCTGAGAAGTTAACTTTGTACCGAACAAGTTCACCTCAAACTCGTCGCAGGTTCATACTAAAATGCCTTGGACGTTATTTCTTTTTAGAGAGTTCGCTTTGAATAAGTCGGAAGTTCATTTTAAGCGCGTACGAAATTCACCTTTTTTTTTGTGTGAAAAAAAAGGTTCGCAATTTTAGTCACGAGGTCACACTTTATATAAGTTCACTCTCAGAAAATTTCGAAGTTCAATGCATATAATATTGAAGTCCACCGAATAACAACACCCTGAAATCTAAAAAAAACCTGAAAAACTTCATTTAGTATATTTAAAACTACTCTTAAACCATGAAATTTCGAAAATGGTCAACACGAAATAGATGATGGATTTTCATACCTTTTCAACGGTATATCATTTGAATCAGTTGGACTTTTTTTTTGAAAACAACGACAAAAACAGTGCTTAACACAAAACAGAAAAATCACGACCAGAAGTTCACTAACACATATCCAGAAGTTCACTAACGTGTAAAAGGAAGTTTGGATGCTCTATTTTCTGGGCGGAAATCCTGCGCATAGAATCGTTGATACGAGTTTCGTTTGTCCAGAAAGACTGCCGCTGCATGCAATTGGCAAGGATATGAGTCTAATTTGATTCTAACATTCTACTCGTCCAATCCGAACATCATAATGTGCCAATTTTAAATCCATTCCCATGTCACATCTCTTTACTCTGTTTTCTATTTTTCAAAATTAACCAAAACCGTATCGAATTTGGAAAACATTTCTATATAAATAAGATGCGTCTATTCAATATCTTTCTAAGACCATAAATTTATTACATTTTGTTAAGCGGTTTTAAATTAATTGACAAAATACTGTCGTTGGATCTAAAAAGTTTAAAAAACAGAATTGCGTATTTTTAAAAACTGCTCTTAAACCGTAAATTATTTCGAACTTGAGATCCCAAAAATGCGCACTTTCCATTAGCTTTCAAACGGCATATCATTTACATCAATCGGACAAGAATTTTCAAAATGATTTCCAAAATACTGTACGGAAACGTGGAAAAACGTGAAAATAGAGTATATTATTTTAAAATTAATCAAAAACCTTAAGGAATTTGGAAAACATTTATATACGAAAAAGATGCGCCTGTCCATATCTTTCCAATGCAATATCATTTGTGTCATTCAGATCAGTGGTTTGCGAATTATGCTCAAAAAACCGTCCGCTCGTATAGAAATATGTATTTCAAACTCTGCTCACAAACAGTACTGAATTCGGAAAAATGAAAGAAATAGCAAAGATGCTCAATATTAACAACTTTCCAACGATATATCATTTGCATCAATCCGATTAATGGTTGAAAAGTTACAAAGAAAATACTGTCGGTGGAAAGAGGAATCTGGGTGTTTCGTCAGGAAGTTCACCTACTCTTTAAATTGCAGTTCAGAATGTTGTGCTGAATACTTATTCAGAAAGTTATTCTTGAATCGATAGAATATATTTACTAATGGCGTGGCCAGACACGTTTATTACTAGTGGCGTGGTATTAGCACGCTACTACTACAAACTATCATTGACGTGATAGCAGTGGTTCTGCCATAAACACGCCACTGCTTGTGTCAGGCAGTCGTGGTCTATTCCTCACGATAAAGCCAGTAAGTGGCATCGTGGCGCACGACACAGCAACACCTCGACTAGATCAACTACTCCCTCTGTCACACACACAATTTAAGAAAACTTTGACCATTAATTTGGTCAACCAAATATAAATTATATGTCAAAAAAATTATACCATTGTATTTATATTGAAAATAAGTTTTTAATGATATAGTTTTTGTGATACAAATTTAAATTTGTAGACTAAATTAATGGTCAAAATGTGTTCTTAAACTAGGTGTGTGCCGTGTAAAATGTGACGGAGGGAGCTTTCAATAAATAGCCGCATGTAGGCTAACTTTAGATTACGAGTTTTGATTCGATTTGTTTGAGTTAAGCTGCCTCATAAGTTCATTCAATTTCTCATCTCACTAAAGATATTTATTATTTATCTATATTCGTAATATTGAGATTGTTTTATGTTGTTGTCGTTCTAGGATTGCATGCACGAACAGACCTTCGTTATCAAGGTGCTATCGGTAATGGCCAATTATCCTCGAAGTTGCTGTAATCAATAATTCAGACACCCATCCCTCATCGTATTCGATCAGAAAGGGTATAATTCCTTATTTTTTCCTATGGGTAACACGATTTAAAAGCATATATTAGCTAGCCGTGCCTACGATCAGGTTCCTATATTTTTTCATGTAAAATAAACGCTACGAAACAATATTAATGTCCATATGTTTTCAATAATTAGGTTGTAATCTTAACCTATATTGCTATATCAGCTCGTGAGATGATAAGTACTGAAGACATCATGTCACACACCGTACATACTGCTTTGCGACTGAGAGGCTTATGCCCTACAACATGCCCTACAACATACTATGGTCAGTTCCTTCTGTACATCAACTGGAAAGCTGAAATCGTCTGAAACCCAGAATGTGCTAACAATTCCCCACCAATGGGAAGAATAGATATTCTAGCAATCTAGCCTTACAGCTTGATACATTTCAGTGAAACTACATCCTGAAATCCATGTTTTACCAAGCCTTTCCTACTTTATCTTCCAGTGAAACTACATCCTGAAATCCATGACGCAGACAGTGTTGTTGGAGAAGCAGGCTGCTATCTTGCTGCCTTCTTTGTTCCAGCACACTTCAAAATACCACCGCTCCCTCTAAAAGTCTTCAAGATCTTGCCTTCTTTAACGGACCATATATGGAGACTTTGATCCAGGGACCCACTAGCCAGGTACTCGCCATTAGGGCTGAAGGCCACAGAATAAACTGGCTGCCTGTAATCATCCGTAAATTAACAAGAGTTCAGCATTGCATGTTATGTGACAAGAGAAGTTGCGATAATTTTCTGCTCAGTATCAGTACCTGTGGCCAGCCAAGCTGTAAAGAAGGTGTCCTTGCTCAACCTCCCATAGCTTGATAGACGAATCAAACGATGCGCTGCATATAAAACAAAATAGTTCATCGTTGCTGATAAACACGAGAAGACCCAAATTCGTCCTAAGAAGCAAGGAACCTAATGCAGATACCTAATTATGCTGGTTATGTATGTACTTTATCTTGTACACGAGGAAATAAAAAAGCTATCAAACAAAAACTAAAACCAATGAGTATGTATGTACCAACTACTAGGAGTGATGCCAAAATATATGTTGATCCCGAACTGACGTAGAACACATTTGATGCTGAACAAACATCCTCTTGGATTATTAACATACTCAGTACACATCACGATTTGGCATGAGCTAATTTGTTACTACTGGCTATTCTCATGATGGTGGTATATTCTCATTGAACCAAGGCAAAAATTACTCCCTCCATCCCATAATATAAGATGTTATTACAACCAAAATAGGAGTATATTGGTTGTAATAACATCTTGTGTTATGAGACAGAGGGAGTACCATGCAAAGGAAGCACTATACTGGATTGTGGTAAACGCATAATAAAAACTGATTCATAACATTCCAAATGCACGACTCTTCATAATTTTCGAAGTACTGTCAATATTGAAATACTTATGACTCCAGTATGGTGGACCAACATAAACATTAAGCACTTTGCATTATAAGCTTCTATGAATTTGTTATGTAGAAATTGCAGCGCTAACATTTCATTAAATATATCTTCAGCGTATTAATTTTATTATTACTATTCACTTGCATACTCGTACAGGATTGACTGGTCAACGTTGCTCAATAAACACTGCAAACAACATCAGAAATGAAAATAGAAAGGAATGCTTGTTCCTGTATGGAGGACCAACATAAACTATAGTATGGCGGGTTCGAAGTTTTGCCCAAATTATACCTCGCCAAAAGCAGCTGTTGATTGGGATTATTCGTTCCTGGACCTGTTGGGCTCCATCTAATAGTGTATATTTCCTTCATAAAGGCAGTTGAGCAGATTAGAGATACTTAGAAAATCGACGATTGTGCAAGTAGAAGGAAGATTTGGCAAACCTTAGTATGCTCTTTAAAATCATATACACATTTGTCCTGCTTCAGACTCCATATCTGACGACGGTAAAAGCAAAACAAACGGTTCATTGAGAAAGAAAGAATAAACCCATATAGTTACATGAACCACCCACAAAAGCATGTCCACACCAGTGGCTACTGTGAACCCCTACGGTTACAAAAACTACTATAATTTTACAGTGAATAATGTACATTGCAGTACGGGGAGACATAACGGTACAAAAACCCAACTTGATGCAAAATACAAACTTTTTAGTTGCGCAGAATGCTTTTCTGTTGTGTGAATGTAATCTGACGTGCCGTCGCCTGTCATGTATGACTGTATGACCTATATTTTGAACTTCAGACTCGAAGTAAGTCTCTCATTTATCGCTTGTCACTGTGGAGTGAATTAGAACTTCTTCTTTTTCAAGTCGAGTAATTTAAAAGTACATATGCAACAAAAATTCAGGATTATTCAGGTTAACTGACAAAATATTATGTACTTGTGAATCAAATTGTGATTTTCACTACATACATTGTATAAGTGATGTCATGTATATATTGGTAAAAATGCATAGGTTTACAGGTAAAGATCATAAAATAAAATCAGGTCATCAAATTAAAACATAAACTAGACATTTAAAATATTTATACTTCTGCGCATGCATATCTATGAAATATGAAAATAAAAGATAATATTAGAGTAATCCTAGTACCAGCCAACGGAAAAAAGCATATAGTATTTACTTGGTAGACTACTAGTCAATTCACATTTTGTTGCAAAAGGTTGGTGGAGTGACTTTGCAAGTATCTTGCATCGTTCTCTGTTTAAGCTTTGCTATGTATACATTAGCAAAAAATCGCCAACAGGGAGTCTGAATAATTAGTTCATAACAATGGTGCAAAAACTTGGGAGACTACTAACTATGCAGAAAGCATGATAATACCTTTGCAGTCCAATCATCAGAACAAGACGCCAGCAAAGAACCAGTTGGATCCCACTTGATAGCATTAACTTCACTCTGGACACATGTGTACTTACAGTCAGGAGAATACACTGGCTGCTACCGCAACACTTTACAGATAAAAAAGCAACTCCATTAATAAGTACATATTTTCATGCACAAGAAATAACTCCTGCTTTTAGTACAAACATTAAGAAATAATAACTCCATGGCCACCATCGCCGGTGCCACGGAGAAGGCCGGTGGCTGAATCCGGAGGAGTTCAGGGGCGAAGGGTCTAGGCTTGCTAGTTAGCTGCCTGGTAACAGGCAGTTCAGGGTGGGGGTTGGGTGTTATTGGACTTGAGTTGGGCTGTAATCCATTGGCACAGTATGCATTTGCGGGCTGATCGAACCAAACATGTTTAAGGGAATCAGGTAATTCTGTAATCTGACAACGGATAAAAAGAGCCAAACCAAACATTCTTAGAGTTCAGTACTTCATACGTTGAATCAATTAAGATAAGATGTTTGCTTGCTATGGAATTTTCAGATGTTTAATCTCTTTAGAACATTTGATGTGGCGAATAAGTTAGGACAATCTAGAAGCTATTGGTCAGTGTAGAGAAGGAAGCGTCTTGCTAACACAAGTACCCAGAGTTATTTTTTGTATCAGGATTTGCCTTGTGAAGTTCTGATTCCTGTCTCCCCTATCATCTTCCTCCTTGCATCCACCTCTGCCACGGTGTCGTCCGACTTTCTGCTCCAGCTTCAGCCTCCTGCTCGTGCACCTTCCTTTTGCAAGATCGTCTTTGAGCAGGCCAGCATGGCCTTAGAGGTCATCTCCACCTCGTTGGTCCCATCCAATACCACTCCGCAGCACACTCGCCATGGGCATCGTCCTCTACGACCCCATGCTTTATCTACTTCGGTATAAAGGAGAACTGCTGCTAGGGGAAGAGGACCAAAGGGGTCAGGGTAGTCACGAGAGTGAGGAAATGGGAGAAAGACAACGGCAATTGTTGTGAGCCAAAGGTGAATTCGTTCGAACAATGCCTCTATGTGTCCATTCATTGTGTTCTGTAGCAGGCACTTTGCTAGTTCATTACAAAATAGTGAGAAGTCCAATTTACCCCCCTAAACTTGTCTCATAGTTCACTTTACAACCCTTAACTCTGAGTTGGTTCAACTTTCACCCTTAAAGAGTAAAAACTGTTGGGAATACACCCCTTTCACCGTTTTAACAGGTCTGACATGGGTTTTTTTTAGCCACGTCCACAGTTTTTCTTAATCCCACGACATATAGTAGCCCTAAAAAAATACATAGGTAGTTGTACATGCACGCAAGGGTGTCCAGAGCACAGGAACATAATATCTCATGAGAAGAGAGATATGCAGGTACTCTACGGCCATTCATGTAGGAGAAGGTACAATACATGTACGGGTATGTTGTGGGTGCATACAGGAAAAAGACCCACTGATGTGGCAATAAAAACCAGGTCAAACCTTTCAAACGGTGAAAGGGGCGTAATCCGAACGGTTTATGGAGTTTAGGGGTGAAAGTTGAACCAACCAAGAGTTAAGGGTTGTAAAGTGAACTTTAGGACAAATTTAGGGGTGTAAATTGGACTTCTCTCTTACAAAATACCATGTCAACTAACCTGATGGCCACTGAATGTTTTAACTGGGCGTGGATCCCCAATCTTGCAAACGTAGATCATGTTATCAGTTGAGCATGTTGCAAAAGAGCTATTATTTCTCCAATCAACATCTAGCGTTGGAGCTACATGAAGAACGAAAACAAGTTAAATTTCGAGCTGAATGAAAGACAGTTTGTGCTACACATTTTGTCAGGTCAAAAGTAACACCATTGGTTCATGTAAAGTATACCTGAATGAAATTCAAATTGCTGCTTGCATTCCCATGTCTTTGTATCCCACACAATAGCAGTTTTGTCTACACTGCCACTTAGGAGAAAATCGCCTTTCCTATTCCATTTCAAAGAAAATATAGGTCCTTTGTGTTTGAACAAAGTCTGTTTTAACTCCCCTGCAATATTCATTCAGATTTATAAGAACGGAAGAAAGCCAAATCAGCAGGGGGGACACACTATAAGCAGGCTTTAAGTTCTGTCAACTCTTGTTCGAAAAAGTTAAAACTATCGATGGAGACCATCTTTGGGAAAATAATTCATCATCGTTGTATGTTAAACAGACTTTAAGGCAAAGGATGAACACACACAACACACAGAAGCCAATAAATAGAGCTGGGGTTATAGCTTGAAGCAGCCAGTAGAAAACCGAAATAACTAGTGGAGGAATATCAGAATTAGCATAAAAATGGAAGGATATGGTCTTGCGTGATATGGAACAAAAGGTTACTATTCTAGTTCTATCATCAGCTATGTATTCAAATCTAAGAGAAAATTGAGTGCTTACCATCCCTACTCCATATTCTCGCCTGGCCATCATAGGAGCCCGTGGCTAATAGTGTTCCTTCCGCCTGGCATATATGACGGGCCAAATTTTACAAGATAAGCGAAAGGTAGCATTGCATAACACATAAATGAACAAATTGGCTAAAAATAGACATGGCTATCAATACGACATTCCAAATTAATTTGACCAAAAAACAACTCACGAGAAAGGAATCATGAACAGAAAAGAATATTATACAGCATCAAAGAACTTACATTCCAGTCAAGTGTGGTAACATCCTTACTCTTCTCGTTAGTCCTACCCTTAAAATGTTTTAAAACATGAACACTTGCAGGAGATGGTTGAATGGAGCCACATGGACCATCAGGAATTGTCCAAATTCTAGCAGTTGAGTCTCCCGACCTAGCAAGAACCAAATAGCAGTAGAGCTCAATAGCGAGGATACATACGATAAACCATTTTCTCGATAACTAGAAGGCAAATTTAATGAGGAATGAAATAGACTGACTATAATGAAAATTGCAAATGAACATCTGAAATATCAAGTTCAAATTTGAGATACAGATATTATAAGGAAAGGAGATCTCCATACATTTGATCTTGACAGGTCATGTTCCAGTCAGAAACTCAGCACAAATCTCAAAAAGACTTGAAAAAAAATTAAAATATCAAACAACAGACGCTACAGTTATTCACATACAAATAACGTGGCAATTGGATGTCATGATAAAGCTGACCGCACGAGGGACTGCAAGTACACTACAAACCAATACAAAATACAACTATTCTATACAATAGAGCAGATAACCCACCCAGAAGCTAGAAGAGAGCCAGCTGGACTCCATGCGCAAGCAAACACCTACAAACAAACAAATGCAAGAGAAACAGGAATTGTAAGAGGGTTAATGTAATCTGTGATAGGGAAAAGCATCTAAGCACCACAAGACCCCACTAACCTCTGAACTATGTCCTTCCAAAACAGTTACATCCGCACTAAATATTTCATGAGTTGTACTTACATCCATTGGTGTTGGACCTGTGGTAACAATATATCAGTACACTCTAATATGACGAAGGTAAAGTGATACACAAATACAATAGTTACGATGCTAAATTTGAAACATATTGAGATTGCCAGAGTGGAAAGCTTTCTCAAATGCTTACACAGAAACTGAGATACCAAGAAAAAGTAAATTCTTAAGATAGATGATATGTCCAAGAAAAATGGGAGTCAACTCCAATGTCCATATCACAGCAATAATATCGAAATTACTGTATGGATACATATCAGGCACTACGGGTAAGCTATATCAGCTATTTCAAGTGCTAAATCTGACATTTAGAGCCTTCACCATCTTATCCTATATATAAGAACTGGAGTCTCCTTTCGAGCTTCCACATTTATGCTAGGAGAGTATAAATAGCTAAAACTTCTCTAGGATGAAAAAGAACAGATCTATTCCTTTGAAATTTGACATATTAACTGGAGGCTCCTTTTGAGCTTCCACGTTATCCTAGGAAATTATAAAAAGCATGCTTAAGCGCATGCTTAAGGTCGCTTAGGCAATGAGCGGAGGCAAAACGCCTAGCGCTTAACTGCGCTTAAACGTCCGCTTAATTGCCCTCAGCGCTTTAATCCTTCAGAAAAAGGAAAAGCGGAGGCAAAACAGTCAGCACCTAGCACTTAATAGAACCTTGGGTTTCCGGCAGGAGGACACGGAGGCCTAGGGCCCGGCGTGCTTAGGCTTTGATGCGGTTCAGGGTGTTGCTCCAGCTAGGTCTGGCGCCGTCGAAGGTGCATTCCTTTCGTTGTTTCCATACCATCCAGGCAGTCAGCAAGGTCAGCGAAGCGAGGCCCTTGCGCATTGGTTTGGGGGTCGCAGGCTTGATCCCAGTCCACCAGTCGCCTATCCTGATCCCACTCTGGGCGGAGGGCATGTGGCTCGAATGCAAGATAGGACGTCAACGCGAAGGGGCAATCGACCAGGAGATGCTGAATTGTTTCTGAGCATGATCGACGATCAGCTGTCCAGCATATGTCAAGATCCGCAAGCCAGAAGTAGAACTTGAAGCGTCCGGGTGCCCAAGATTTCCAACTTAACTGCCAGGTATCGCTCTGGATCGATCCATGGAAGGATGCTAGGTAGCAGGACTGCGCCGTGTATATGCCATTCTCTGTCCATCTCCAGACCAGACGGTCAGGCTCCTGCTGAGAGCTCGGGTGCGTGCAAGCTTCGGCCACATCAATAGGACCTGGGTGATTGCCTTGCCATGCGATTTGCCGCACCCAATTGTCATTGAGGACCTGCGACACCGTTGTGGACTTGCGCAGACGTTTGCTGACCAGTCTGTAGACCTCGCGCGCAATCTCGGAGATGGCTCGACCCTTGATCCAGCGATCCGTCCAAAAGCGAGCGGAGTTGTCATCGCCTATGGTCATGCTGGTGGATGCAAAGAACATCACGGCGTCATTGGCTCTTGGATGAAAAAGAAAAGATCTATTCCTTTGGAATTTGATATACTAACTCGAAGCTCCTTTCGAGATTGCACATTTATCCTAGGAGTATAAATAGCTAAAACTTCTATTGGACGAAAAGAATAGATCTAATCCGGGGGCAACTTGGGTAGGATCTCACATTAGATAGGATCTATGAGATGAATTTTTTTGAATGGACAAAACATATTCAAATATTCTCAAAAAAATTGACAACACGCATCTATGTTATATATGCGACGTCAAAAATTGGCAGCTTCAAATTCGACCTATACTTAGAGAGGCAAAAAAGAGAAATTTTGGTGTGAACACTATTCACTCACATCTGACACTATTCACAGTGTAGTTTAGCATTTTTGTTTCTCTAACTGTAGGTCGAATTTTGAGCAGAAATTTTTTGTAGTTGTACAAACAGCCTGTAAGTATGTTGTGTAATTTTTTCAGATTTGTTAACAATTTGTATATGGTTTTTGTGACATAATCCTATGATCTCACGTAAAGAACAGATCCTATACAAGTCTCCCCCGATCTAATCCTTTGGAATTTGGAGCAAGTATGGTTCAGATTAGATGCATGTAACTTTGCCGTCCAATGCGGCCATAAAGACCACAGATACCAAGTCATATTCAATTTAAAAAGGCACAGCATGATCCTGTAAACAAAGGACAACAAGTCAAGGTCGCGAAACAAATTCGCGGTGAATTCCTTCATGTTGAGTTAACCGTTCAGCGAGGTTTTTAAGGCGATAAAGCAAGCTGATGCGCATTGGTAGCTTTTCATCTTTTAAGCGCCTAATGCATAAGCCGAGGCGACGCCTTTGACCACCAGCTATTTGGTAGACATACAAACCACTAAGAAGCAGAGCAAAAGAGAGCAAGGAGACAAACAATGCACCAACCAACAAGACAAAGTATTACCCAAGACGAGTCCATACATTGTCCTCTACCCTATGAGGTTTAACTGTTGTTGCCGATTTTAGACGTTACGCACGAACATTCAAGATCTAACCTATAAGCAGATCAAGCAATCCCTAATTTTAACATCTCTTTCTCTTTTTTCAATGGTATTCCCCTTTCATATCTTGGTTCTCGTAGTCTGGCTAGTGGCTACTTCATCAATGTCATGATACATGATCTCCTAGTACAAATTCAATATCTCCATAAGCTGGGCAATAAAGAGAGAAGCAAACAACACAGACAAATTACACATTTTAATTAGGGAAATGTGTTGTATTGCATGTTATTAATGGTTTAAGCAAATACAAAGTAAACCAGTTAGAGATAACTGGTGTTTGCAGAGACCGCTAATAGGAACTTAGTTGGTACAGAAAGAAGGGTGTGGCGGATAGCAGTACACACCATTTCACTGGAGTACTGTATGCGTCGCCAAAAATATTTATGAAACCAGGTGAGAAGTTCAATAGGAAGTTTAGATGGAGGAGATAGGACAAGGACAACAGGTGACGGCCCGTTAGAAAACAACAAATTGTATGGCCCATTCAAACAAACTTCATATTAGGCACCCCAAATCGATTTGAGCAGTCTAATTTGTCAAGTTGCAACTTAGTCGAACAACATACCAGGCTGGAAACTAGAGGCCACCAACTCTGGACTAGATTTGCGAGCCGGGGGACTTGAGTTGGGCATCCAGCTTGCCACATCAAAGTTGCAGAGAGACCATGGGGAAGAGGGGATAGAGAAGAGGAGAGTGCTGGTAGGGACCCGTACCCTCAAGGCAAGAGATGGATGTGAATGCACAGTGCAGGACTAAGCAGCAGCGATGTCAAGTCACAATATTTTGGCCAACATTTGACTGAGCTAAAGCAATGGCAGGCAACTTGGGATGTTTGGCCTGCCTTGCTTGCCCAAGCCCATGGTGTGCTCTAAACCAAGAACAGTAAAATCAACAAACTGTTACACAGAAAAAGGACATGTTAAATTGCCTCTACTGGCTAGGGAATCCTCATCATGCTTACTATTAAAGGAGCGGTAAAAGGGAATAAAACAGCTAATAACTAATTACCTCCACTGGCAAGGGAATCCTCTTCATGCTTAAACTTATCAATACGCTCTATGTGTTGTTTTTCGCTTTCCTTCTCTTTCTCTTGCACCTTGTCATTTTCCCTCTCTTGGTCTTTTTCTTTGTCATGGCGCTCTCTCTCCCGTTCACGTGCAAGACGATGGTCATGTTCCTCGATGCATTCTTTCTCCTTTCCCTTGTCTTTGTCACGGTCAATTTGAAGCCTCTCTCTTTTTCTCTTCTTCACAATTTGTTGCAACTCTTCAACATCTTTTGTGATGATTTCAAGAGGTTCCAGAAGGGCAAAATCCTTCTCAGCTTCTTCATCGTTCTGAAACAAAGAAAATTGCATGATGTACCACACATCGACCACACAAAAAGCAAAAGATAAACATGCTTACTTCATCAGTATTTGCTTCTAATTCTATGTATTGAAGGCCTTTCTGCATGATAGTGATAAGAGCCCAGGGGGGACAACATTTCCATCTATCACACCTTTATGTATCCCTGCTTCATACCCTAAAGTGAATGCGGCATGAACAAAACCTGGAAATGTTGGTTGGAAGAGACACGGTTATCAGTGAAAACTGAAAACCATGCGTTCAAACATGACTACAGATAGCAATTCAAGATGCGTGCAATGGAAATTCAGATGGTACATAAAATATCCTGAATAATACTCGTAACAAAGAGCTGCACGGTAGAGCATGACAAGGATGAGTTTAGAGATCCTGAAGAAACACCCTTCCCTCAACGCACCCAGCAGTAAAAAATGCTATAAGAAAACATCAGCAGAACCAAAAGTAAAAAAAAAACAGCAGTGGCACTTTTTCATGGTTTTGACTTATGAGGTGTATAAACTTGTGCTTTTGAGGTCAGTAAAATCACTACCGGGGCAGAGGTCGACAAATTAGCACCAGAAGCCCAATTTATCCCCAACTTGCAACTGGAATTTCTTAAAACTAAGAGGGGTCAAGTTCCAGCATGAGCAGAGTCCCTTGTATGAAAAGGGAAGGAAACGCTAAAGGTAAATTCGTAAGAGAAACAACACTGCGAACAGAAATCCCAATCTAAAAGTGGCAAAACCCAAGCTCTAGAGATGGCAAGAGATTTCTTCATTACCAGATCCCTATTCTCTTATGTACCGCGCAAATCCACCAAACCTCACCATATGCAGCAGGAAGACCCCTAAGCCCTAAATCCGTGCAGATTGTCTCGACCTAAGCAAATCGAAACGTATTATGAAGGGAGGTGCGAACCGGACTCCTGGAGATAGCGGAAGACGAGGAAGTTTAGCTCCGCCGAGGTGATCGCTCCCATCGTCGGGTAACGCGACCACGCCGCCGGTGGGGGTCTCGGGAAGAAGGAAGATGAGAGGGAGAGCCGAAGAGGAAGAGGGGGGACGACGACACAAAACTATGGAATCCTCGGTCGGCTCCTCTCCTCTCACGTACACGGGCTTCAGCGTGGGCTTTTTGACGTTTCAATGGCGCTGGCCCAATTTAATACTTTAAGAGAATATATAGCGCTTTAATAATTAACTCACAAGTTTCTCAAAAAAAATATTAACTCACAAAGTTCAGCCCGAATCAGGTCAGATACACTAAGAGCATCTCCACTCGCACGCCCCAAACAGCCGCCCAAAGGCTTTTGGGCATGCTGGACAGATTTTCCCTCCCACTCGCGGCGCCCAAACGCGAATTAGATCCGGCGCGGTCCAATTTTTTGTCCGTCACACCCAGCCCACGCTCTCATCTTGGGGAGTCTTCGGGCGGCCCCGAACGGAACGAAGCGCGACGCCATGTCTGCCTCCGACGCGCGGTCCATGCCTGGCAGCGACTAGGCAATATGCCGGCTTCCCCCAATTTCTCCCCCAAATCTCATTTCTCCCGACACTCCTCCCGCCAAACAAAAACCCTGGCGCCACGCCGCCTCGATTTCCATGGCGCCGCCGTCTGTGCCCAAGGTACCCAAGGCGAAGGGGAAGACAGCGGCGAGGTCAAAGGCGGCAGGGATGACGCTGGGCATCCACAAGCCAAGGCTCCCCCGTCCAAGGAGAAGCCGGAGGGGATGTCGCAGCACAATTGGGACCTGGACCTCCTCCGCGCCGATTGGAGACGCAGAGCCGTGGAGGCCGTCGTGTGAAGCAGAAGCAAAGGAATCTGCTAGATGCCCCGCCGCCGCCATTGACAGCGAAGAGCATCGCCGCCATGAACAAGACCGTCGCCGCGTCCTTCGCCTTGGGAGCAAGCCAAGAGAGCAGCGCCCCTCTGCAATGCAAGATCGGCAGCTCGCCGTCGAGTTTGTCCTTCTTTGCCGGCTTGCGACGTGTTGCTTGTGTAGTCTTATTTTGATCGACGTCGGCTTGCGATCAACCTCGTCTTCCTTTGTTGTAGCTCATGGACGCCCTTGTGTTGTACCAGACCCTCAACAAGGAGAAAGACTTCGGCTTGATGCATTGCTACAAGCTTCTCCAAAATTGTGAGAAATGGAAGGCGCACCGGAGGACTCTGAACAAGAACGGCTGCGTCAACCTCAACGCCGAGCCGGAAAACTCTGCGGGGCGGCCAAATCGGGAACAAGAAGGCGAAGGGCCTTGGCGGCGGCAAAGACGGACCGAGTGCAGTCGTCCATCGACAAGGTCCTCGCTGATGTCTCCTCTAACTCGAGCTTGAGGCGCGACGAGAACAACGCAAGGTGGGCGACCTTGATGCAAAAGGCCGACGTCAAGATCGACCTCGAGCAGAAGAAAGCCGCCGTCAAGAAGCGGAGCCAGGATTTCATGATCTCGATGGCCGAGATCTCCAACATGGACCCGCTGGCGAGGGCGGCGCACAACATGTACCGGGCCACGATCCTACGAGAACTTGGGCTCATTCCGCCCGAGACCGGCGGCAACCAGGGCAACCGCAACGGCCACGCTCACAATGCCGATGCCCAGGTCGACGACGACCCCGACATGACCAAGCGGGCGAGGACTACGTGCCCCAGCCCGGCGACAACATCTAGACCGGCGACGACAAGCAGTGGCTGGGCGTCGTGCTCTCCCGGCATATTTTGGCCTATTTTGATGGCCAACCTTCATGGTTGTGGCCGAGTGTGGCCGATCATGGCCAAAAACTCTGAATTTGTGGCCGGTTGTGGTCGGGTGTGGCCGAAACTCTCAATTTGTGGCCGGTCATGGCCGACGGCGGTTGAAACTCCGAATTCCCACAATAATTTATGTTCCTCTCTCATTTGAATTTGTCAAAAAAAACTGGACTGGGCCGACTTTGGGCGCCGCGAGTGGGGAGCGACGGCGCCCAACGCCAGCGACTAGTCCGGACGGCGCCCAAACGGCCTGTCCGAAAGACGTTTGGGCGGCCATTTGGGGTGTGCGACTGGAGATTCTCTAAAAGCGGGTTTTGCGGCACAGCCATTTGAGGCCTTGTTTAGCACGGGATTACTGAGTATATATAAACCACACAGTGTTTGGTGAAAACGCCCGTGACCACGGCAATCCACTTCCACTCCCAATCCACGGCAAACCACTCTTTGGAGGCTAGCTTCACTGAGCAAGAAATAAAATACGCAGTGTTTGGGTCCTATGCTGATGGGGTACCAGGCCCTGATGGTTTGTCTTTCATGTTCTACCAATCGAGTTTTGGGAGATTGTGAGATTTGATTTAATTAACATGTTTGATGCTTGGTTTCGTGGTGAACTAGACATCGATCGTTTAAATTTTGCTATGATCACCCTCTTTCCGAAGGAAGATGATGCTAACACTATGAAGAAATTTAGACCGACCAGTCTTCTTAACTGTAGCTGTAAAATCTTCACTAAAGTGTTGACCAATAAGTTTGCCAAAATCATAGATAGGTTAATTTCTTACTAGCAATCTGGCTTTATTAAAGGGAGATTCATCTTAGAAAGTGTGGTGTCGGCCCATGAGATTATTCATGAGGTCCACCATAAAAAAAGAAGGGTTTGATCTTTAAAATAGACTATGAGAAAGCCTATGATAGGGTCAATCTGGATTTCGTTTATGACTTGAGTTGAGAGGTTTTGGTCCCAAGATTATCTCTATGATTAAGCAAATCACTCAAGGAGGTTCAGTTGGTGTTAAGATAAATGACACAGAAAGTGATTTTCTTTCTTACAGGAAAAGGCTTGAGGCAAGGAGACCCTTTCGCTCAATTTTGTTGTAGATGTTTTTTCGAGAATGCTAATCAAAGGGTGCAGAGCTAATCTGATTAGAGGACTGTGCGCTGATTTCATTCCAGGGGGTGTGGTTAGTTTGAAATACGCTGAGGACACCTCCTTTTCTTAGAAAATAATGAGAGAGCGGCCATTAATTTGAAGTGGGTGTTGTCTTGTTTTGAACAGCTCTCCAGAATGAAAATTAACTATCATAAAAGTGAGCTCCTTTCCATTAATACTAGAAGGAAATGGCGCGCTTTGCTACGCCCGCTAGAACCAATGATTTTCACTTTTTCATGTCTTTTCTTGCAGCATACCATATTTTTTGTGTTTGTCCTCACTTTTTCATTTCATTACCTGCATGATACCATGTTTTTTGTGTCTGCCGTTTCAGACCATTATCCACTGTGTGACATGGTAGACTTACACGTAGTATGAAAGTTGCGTATACATCGATGATAATCTTACATAATACAAAAATAAATGTACACAATAGAGTCATCCCCTCTAATATCCGACCAAGAAGTCCACAAAACATGTATATACTTTATGATAAAGGCACAACAACGTCGAGGAGGCGCATGAGCTTGGTTAGCCACGACTAAGGTAACGACGTCAAGAAGGCAAGGCCACATCAAGTATCTGCCATGCACCATAGAGAGGTTGATAGAGATGTGAGATGGAGGTGGTTCGAGCCTATGAGTGGAGTCGCGACATAAGCGAGGGGGTGTCTCGGGTCCTGATTGTGATGTCGTTATGAGCCCACACCACCTCTCCTGGCCACTACATTTGCACTCGCGGTGGTTCTCCTACCAAAAGAAAAACCAACCAAAAGTGAGGGGACTGCAAAAGGAAATCACATGTGAAGAAAGATAAATTGGAATAAATAGATTCAAGACTATTTCCGAAGTGTGAGCATCCAAACTTCCAAAGCATGCTTGCCTCAACCAGAAGATTGCAGAAAAAATTATGGTCACATGGTGGCTCTATGCCTGTCTCTACCATGTATTGAAAACCACCACACAATTAGCAGAGGAAAACTGGAACGGTCAAGATATAAAAGCGTTGAGTTTCTAGTGATCTACAGCTTCTTGGGCTGCTGAAGCCTGAGAGATCCTAGTTCTCCGCTAGCTGACCAATCAATACATGTCTTTAGTTCTTTCCTGATATATCACTACTTTATTTACCTTAAAAATCCATGCCTTTATCCAGCAGAGTGTTAAATTATAGGGTAAGATCCACAAAGCACGTGCATGCAAATTGTATGCTCCTATACATGTATTTCATACGACTACAAATCATGTTTCAGATTGCAGTCTTGTAATATCGATCACCACAAGCGTATGATATTACCATCCACAAAACTGAAAATATAATTCTCTGCATTCTGTAGCAATGTCCATCATCAGTTTAATTCAAATTTAAGTAGAAAAATCGTAAGTATAGTTTTCAATTGTGCCAAAACTTGTCTCCAGTACAATGGTCTCGCATCTGTACAGATATATCACCAATTATGTACTGAATTTTCCATGTAGAACATGAAGCATGCATAATGAATAATATAATCGGGCGTACATGAACTGATCATAATAGAAGTTAATAGAAACAGTAGGTAGTTCGAAGAAGAATCGATAATTCTGCATGAACAAACAATAGGTAGTTCCAAGAAGGATCGATAATTCTGCATGAACTGGTCAGAACATGAAGCTCCCCACCACCTTGGTAAATAAATTGTCACGAGCGCATCACAACAACTAATGAAAAAAAATCTCTTGGCAGAACATCATTAGTCACTATAAGGGAAACCAAGTGCAAGGAGCTCACCATTTAAGTGAAAATATGCAATTTTATATGTAAAAGTGAATGATTCTAGTAGTGAAATAGTCAAGAAGGTAATTTAGTATTAATGAGGGAGATATGAACCATCACAAAAATTAAGTACATGTAACATATATAGTATGTAGTAAGTAACTCACAAAGTTTTTTGTTGCCTATCCATGAGTGAATCTAGAAATTTAACATCCTATCCCAGTGGGCACTTAGTGGAAGCTCGCATCAGGAGATATGGACCTTCTTCTGCTGACACCACACGCAAGTTTTGGTCCTTTTTTTACCAACATAAGCACATAACATAAGGTAGAAGATGTTTGTTTTTATATAGGAACATGCCCAATTTTTGGTCGGCGTCAAAGGTCTTCGCTAAAGAAATGCTAATGCTATGCGCTTACCAGGCTATTGGAGCTATCAGAAAACATACCTGGATGCAAAGGCTTAGTAGAGGTGATACCTCTTTATTCAGATTGTCATGAATCAACCAAAATATTTTCTTAGGGAAGCATTTAATTGGTGATTAAATATCATAGCTTGGTATGGAGCGTCAACGTGTGATATGCTCTGTCATTGCCCAAGCACTTCCAAAAGGAGATCTGACTGCCTATAAGTTTAAACGTGTGACATGTTGTTTTGTTTATACATATAAATTGCAAAATTCATCATTTGATATTCTGAAAGGAATTGAGGTCCAATGTTTCTGGCAAACACTGGTCCCACCTGATACCCCGAAACAGGCTCATATTCAGGTAGGTTTAGACCAACTATCTTATCTATATTTTTGCTATCCTCGTGTGTTTATAGAATTCTTATATCGCCTATAGATACTTTACTGAACTAATTAAACAGGTAAACCAGTTAGAGACTCCAGTAAAAGATTGGCTACCAAATTGTACTTCAGTAAAATAGCTGTATTGATACTCTATCTTATCTATATTTTTGCTATCCTCGTGTGTTTATAGAATTCTTATATCGCCTATAGATACTTGTCTGAACTAATTAAACCGGTAAACCAGTTAGACTCCAGTAAAAGATTGGCTACCAAATAGTACTTCAGTAAAATAACTGTATTGATACTAATGTTTTGGTTTAAGTTATGTTTTAACATCAATAGGATCTTGTTGTGAACAAAGGAAAACCGGCAACTGAAAAATAGTTAAGTTGAACAGATTGAAACTGACATCATTTTTTTTCACTCACATGAGCAAGGATCTGAAGAAGATCAAGAGGGCGCTCATTTTATGTCTAAAAAAATATTAAGGCCAAAAAGGGAAGTGTCAGAGTTACTTACTCAAGAATATACAATAGGACTACAACCTTCAGAACTGTACCAATTGTCGGAATCCTCATATGTAACTCAACGATGAGGATGGAAATTAGAACAATTAGATCAGAAGAATTGGCATTGCTTCCAGCTATCTAGATAACAAAGGAAAGAAAGAAAAGGCGAAGGAGCTAGACATGCGGGCAACACGTACCTCACCGCCGTCTGGGACAATCTCAACAAACAGAGGCAAGGAAACAACAAATGGCGTGAGAATGCTCTCTGCATGCCGGCTTTACAGCTTAGAGAAATATCTCAGTTTGTCACTGTACCTACACACCATAACATATTTTATAAATTTATCTCGTGCCATCTTTATTTCATTGGAAACAAAAGTAAAGTGCAACTGATAAGACTCCAAAATAGCATATTTCCACCTCTCGAACCATAAGTTGCATAAATTTTAGTTTATCTCTAGTCCTCGCGGAAATTGTCCACCGATACAACCTGTTGTAGAAGAACAACTTGGCCCTTGAAAAATAAATATGACGTGGGGCAAACAGGAAAGCATAAATTAATCGGTCCCTATAGAGAAATTTCAACCTACTCTTCTACAAATTTATTGAACACAATCGGTATCCTCTGTACTAAATAAAATTCATCTCAATAGCCCGATTCAAAACTTACAGTAGCTCGTAACCTAGTATAACTGATAAGTTGAATTCAAGGGGAAACAATATTACTCTAATTCACCTACGCCAAACATACATCAGATGAAATTAATCACCACGGGCATAATTCAGCAGCTCTCCATCGCTCAAACCAAAGAGGCCACAAACAAAATTTTCCTTACCTTGAGGGACAGGCCGACCTCCTCCTGGCGCTCTAGCTTGCTTAGCACGATAATCTTATCTGCCTTGAGCAGCCGCACCGCGTGCCGCTTGACAAACTCTCGCAGCCGCTTCTTGAATCTCGACCCGCTCGCTTCTTTCGCCCGCAAAGCGACCCCCGCGGTCGCTCGTCGTGGAAGGCCCGCAGACGGTGGCTACGGGAGGCTGGGCGTGGCGATCAACGTTGGGATGCAGACAGGCGAGACTGAGCGGCGGGAAGCACTGGTGGTGGGGAGCGGCGGGCGGCGGCCGCGTCGGGAGAGGGGAGCGGCGGCCGCGTCGGGAGATGGGATCTCGATGCAGGATTGGTCATCCAGAGGAACGAATAGCCAAAGGTTGACCCTCAAACGAACCGACTTAGCGGGCTCATCTGACACGTAGCCCAATTCGTGGCAATCAACGAGCGAAGAAGAAAGAAACACTGACATGTAGGCTCATTATGCAGTCATCTCGGTGGATCAACCACAGCTCGCCATTTCCTGTGGGATTAGATGTTGTAGAGATGTCCACGGAGGAATTGCAACCTTTCCTGGATATTTTTCAATGTACCCAAGGGGCTTTCCCAATGAAATATTTTGGGGGTCCTTTACATTTCAATGAACTTCGTAGAGATGATCTCCAACCTTTAGTTAACGGCCTTCTTAAAAGGATGACAGGTGGAGGGGCAAACTCCTGTCAACCGAAGCCAAAAGAATACTCATTCAGACCTGTCTGTCTAGTATTCCAATCTATCTCCTGTCTTTTTTCAAATTCCCTAAATGGGCACTGGCCCTAATCAACACTCAACTTGCAAATTGCATGTGGAGCGATGAGGATGGGAATAGGAAAATACATGGCCAATTGGCAATCCGTTGTTATGAAGAAGGATTCGGAGGTTTAGGGATACCCAACTTGCGAGATCTTAACCTGTGTTTGTTGGGGTCTTGGGTCAAGAGATATATAAGAGGAGAAGGGAGTCTTTGAAAAAAGATTATTGATGCAAAATATAATACCAAAAGCACCAACATCCTTTGCTGTAAAGAGTTAAACCCATCCATCTTTTGGAAAGGTGTGTTGTGGGCAACTAAAGCGGTTCAATTAGGGTATAGATGGCAAGTAGGGAATGGTCGATCCATCCGTCTCTGGGAAGATGTCTGGTTTGGTGATTCAAATCTTGCGACCCAATTTTGGGTTCTTTACTTCATTTGCAACCAACAAACCATGACCATAGCTGATCTGTGGGATGGGAGAGAACTTAAATGTACGTTTAGGAGGACTTTGAATGAATCCCTGATGATCCAGTGGCAAGAATTGTTAGGCGTTGTTAGTAGTATTTCTTTTTCTGAAGGTGATGATCAACTCCTTTGGAAGTATGAGTCGAAAGGTCTATACTCCTCGAAGTCGCTGAATTCTATAGTGAACTAGATTTAGGGGTGCGCCTTGGCGCACGACCCCCGAGCTCTGTTTTGACGACACGCCATACACGATGCTAATAATTAACGAGTTTAAATAATTATATCCATATGTAAAGTCGAGAACCAAATTAGACAAATAATAAACAGAAAACAGATTCGCAAAATTACTAAATGACATGCATATAATAAACACATAGCAAGTTTCATTATTTTCTGGCATTTAAAACCATTAAAAAGCAAAAAAAAATCAAATGCAAGAAAAATATATATTCAATTTAAAAACTCCCCAAAGAATCACTGTGCGCCTTGGCGCACGACCCCGCAGCCCTTTGTCGACGACCCGCCATACAATATCACAAATAATAGACAAAAAAGTTAATTTAGTTCCTACTGCGTAATGCCAGCGTTATAAAGCAGTTTAAGCTTAGTTACTCCTGCGTTATACCACACTCCCCCTTTTAATGTTCTTATTTTAGTTTAGCTAAGATTATGTATGTACCGCATGGACCAGAATTGTTTGTCTCAATCACTTGTGTACGTGACAATACACACGCGACAAGTCGAACTCGCGCAGAACATCGGCAGGCACGCCTCGATAAGCAACCATCGAGAACACCCTGGTTTCACACACGTCGCGTTAAGACGGCACAGGACAGGCGAAACGTCGAATGCATCGCCTACCCACGCCCGTGCTAATAAAAACCGCTCGCCGGCCACTCACACAGTTACACAGCTGGCTCCGACACCGCTCTCTCTACCGCATACACAATCACACACCCACCACCGGTGACAGAACGGACAAGAGGAACAGACGAAGGCATGGCAAATCAGCTGCAGGAGAAGGATGCCGTAGTCCAGGACGTCTCCAACCCAACGCCTCGGTAAATTTCATGAACGTAATTGTCAGTTTCCAAGTCTATTACTTACATTTCCCTATCAGAACGGTGCCGTCAAATTTTTGATTTATAGGACAAAGATGACACTCTCCCATGGTGGATCCCCGCCGAAGCACGGTACACGGAAGAAACCTCTGCGATAACATATCCATAGCAGAAGGCACCTTCTCAACTCCCCTGGTACTGACACCTGAAGACTTGGAGGTGAGATATTTTTGTGGTCATCGATTCTGACTACCGACTAATAACACGTTTTTTTTTGCGAAGCGCGATTGTTCTGCGGATCGACAGACCGTAGAAGCCAGCTCCTTGGATATCGCAAACCTACAACAGGCCTTACGCGATGAGAGAACGCGCACCAAGGAGAACGAACACCTCCGCACGGCTGCTTAGGAGATCTGCCAAGCACTGTGGCCGACCGACGCGACGCCCACCGGAGACCTCCAGCTCATCCAAAAGCTACGACTCGTCCCAGCGACAATCGAAGAGAGGCACCGCTCGAGCTTACGACTTGGAGCCAGCATCGCGCTTGCTATGGCAAAGGCATGGGACTCGGGCTTTAAAGCGGACATACCTGCGACGGAAGATCAAGAAGGTGATCAGACAAGCGACGACCTCAAGGGAGTTCGCCACGGAGATCTTCGTTTTATAGGTATGTTGTACCTACTATTTCTTCGGAATGTAAAATAAAGCCCAACCTTTCGTCTTACTAAAAATAACCAGTCACCGACTTACTAATATGTGACCACTCACAGACAGGACAACGGCTAGTCGCCGGCTTAATAGCAGGACAACACGAAGGGGAGGGAAACCTACCGCTCGCTCTGCCTCCTCGGGAAGGAACGGACATCATCATGACACCACAGCCTCCCACACGCTAAATACAGAGGGCACGACATAAAACAAAATGTCAGCCGGCTCCCGAAACACTTCCAAAAGCAAATTTATTTCCTTTAGCGGGTTATCTATGTATCCTTTGGTGTGAGTTTGTCTGATGGAATATTAATGAGAAGTTTCATATCTATTTTCCCGCACCTTTTATTTAGCATCGCAATCTCTATTATGCGTTGAACTTGTGGGAAGTGTTGACTTTACAGTTGGTGTAGTTTTATTTTGACAAACCTAGCATCGTTCGGTAGCAACAATTCTTAGAAGCTTAAGTAGAGAAGGGAGAATTACACGCAAATATATTATCCTTGTTATCTTTCATGCTTGTCAACTTGCCAGTGTTGTATTCCGGTTTTTAATCAAACTGGGCGCGACCTCGTATGAACAGTTCTCCGACTATGCGAGTCTGGTCGACCACGACATTTATTCCTGACTTTAAATCACTGTCTGCTCATGTACCTACAGATCTAAGTCGTCCGACTACACCGTTGGATTTATAATAGAAAGAAGTTTACAATGATAAACGATAAAGATGTGAGTTAATTAAGTCAGACCAATTAAACTGGCATGACCAGTTGTAGGAAAAAAGCCTTCCCATACAGCTACTACAAAACAAAGGAACACACGCCAAGCCAACACCACGAGAATACCAGGAGGGGCGCTGGAATTAGCACGAGTGGGACAATGAATTAAAGTGGAGAATAAACGGTACGTCTGATCGGCGATTCGTTATCGCGAGACTGTTCATACGCGGTTCCCTGGCTGCCGGCTTACAGACGACATGTACATTCTGGTTGAAATCCTGACACGTGATCATTAGATTTACCCCTTCTGTCATGGCTCTGGCCAGCCCAATGCGTGGAGTCGGCTAGTAGCACCTACGAAACAGAGGAACACACGTCCTACCATAGTAACACGCACTCAAAAGATTCCCATTCATTTACTCCTCTGCCACCAAAGGAGCAATAAAGTAAACACCAACCCTACAAATCTAACTCATGTCGTCCGTTCTTAAGCCTCGAAGGCTTTACACCAAAGAATACGCTTATTAAGCTTCCACCCAAGGAACCAGTATATGGAAAAACCTCCTCGGGAAGGAACTAACATCATCATGACACCAAGGCCACCCACACACCAAGCACAGAGGGCACGACATTAAAGAAAGTGTCAGCCGGCTCCCGAAACACCTCCAAGAGAGAAAATTTATTACTCCTACTAAATTCCTAACGCAACCCATCGATCGAGATTGCGGAGTCGTCGAGCTCGAGGACAACCATGGGCATGATGTGGATCGTGACGTTGACTGGGTTGGGCCCATCCAGAACACGTGGCGAAATTGAACGTCTGATAACTGTACCGCGCCAGCATGTTCTGGAGCGGTATGAGCCTCCCCAGCTTAAGCTTTTATCCCTCTTTGATCTTCTTTCATCATCCTCTCTCTTAAGACCTAAAAACTTCCTTCACACAAATCTTCTCATAAAACTTCATTAGACGGTTAATGCTTCAAAACATTAATCCACTTGGTTCTGTAAAGACACATCGCAAAAACTCAACATAACACGACACGTTGACACCATGTAGGCATAGTGCCCGCCTTAATAGGATGACACCGCATAGGTAGGTACAACAGCCGTCTTAACAACGCAATACATAAAAATTTGAAGAGAGGTCAACAAAAAATCATGAAACCCACGGAAGAAACCTTGAGATATCGTGATTGTCTCGCAGCTCGCCATGCCGGATTTACTGACTTCTCCTTCCCTCCGCGCCATCCGGTCTCGCCGGCTCCTGGAGTCGATTTCAAAACGTGTGCTTCCAGGTTACGTGTTTGTACCTCCTGTCATGTCTTTTGCCCATCCGGTCTCACCGGCTCCCTGAACGTTCATCTATCAAATCCTTGCTAGCTCACTATACACATTACTTAGACCGGGAGTCGGCCTACCATCTGGTCTCTATCCTCGGTCTTTAGATTTTGACGCGTTAAAGGTCAGGCCTGCCGACTCCCGGGACTCGACCGACGATTTTGGTCGTTCTTTGTTCATGTAGTTGACTGTGTGTTGGATTCGTGTTCGTTTTTTAGACTAACAGTCATTCCATTTGTATGCATGGCGACCACATTTTGATCTCGCCGACTCCCGTCGAGCCGGCATAAGTTTTCTGGCCGACTCAGCTGCTAGACTCGGCAAACGTGAAGTCTTCCAACGTGCTGAACCTGTGGCATGGTACTTTAAATCGCAAAACCAAAAACTATGACGAAATAAAATGACGAAATCGGTAAAGCTACTTCCAACATAATGAAAAAGTTACGTAACCCCAACAACGTGTGTACATACGCTGCCATTCATGGATTTATTAAGTTAAAGCTCGTCACGTGGTGCCTTTAACCGACAGACAAAATATAAAATCACAAAAACCAACGACCAATAATCACCATTCATGCACCTTTTAAACACGCCCAATAGTTCCAAAACTACCCGGAATATTATTCAAGACCAACAACCCGCATGCTCAACATGGTGCAACGAAAGGGTCAAGTATCGATAAGTCATGCATTGTTGAACTAACACCTCCAAAACCAAATCTATCGAAACTGATAAGCGAATCAAAATGAATATTAACACACGCAGAACGTTTCTCACACATACGCAGCTGTTTACGCTGAGTAAACCACCAGCGATCTCGATGTGGAAGGAGAACGCCGATCCTCATTAACTTCAGCGCACTTGCGTTCTGGAGAAAAAAACAAAGGAAACTAATATCGCACACCGTGCCTCGGTAGTCGCCGAGACTAATCTCCTGAGATGAAGATCAAGGCACTCGATCGGACAATCCTTGCTGAACATTGATACATCTCAAACGTATCTATAATTTCTGATGTTCCATGTTTATAGTATACCAATTGCTACATGTTTTATATACACTTCATAGCATTTTTATGCATTTTCTGGGACTAACCTATTAACAAGATGCCACAGTGCCAGTTCCTGTTTTCTGCTGTTTTTGTATTCCAGAAAAGCTGTTCTGGAAATATTCTCGGAATTGGACGAAACTTGGACAGGACCTCTATTTTTCCAACACGTACACGGAGTCCAAAGGAGAGACGGAGACGACCTAGGAGGCAGCCACACCATGGGGCGGCGCGGGCCCACCTCCTGCCGCGCCGTGGGGTGGTGTGGCCCCCTCGGGTGCCTCCAGCCGCCGCCCTTTCGCCTATATAATCCCCCGACGCGAAAACCCTAAATACCCGAGCCATTATCCAGGAAAAGTTCCAGAGACGCCGCCGTCGTCAACCCTAGCTCGGGAGGGTTCATAAGTTCTTCCCGGCACCCTGCGGAGAGGAGAATCATCACCGGAGGGCTCTACATCACCATGCTTGCCTCCGGAGTGATGCGTGAGTAGTTCTTCCTTGGACTACGGGTCCATAGCAGCAGCTAGATGGTTGTCTCTCCTCCTTGTGCTATCATGTTTAGATCTTGGGAGCTGCCTATCATGATCAAGATCATATTATTGTAATGCTACATGTTGTGTTTGCTGGGATACGATGAATATTGAATACTATGTCAAGTTGATTATCAATCTATCTTATATGTTATTTATGATCTTGCATGCTCTCCGTTACTAGTAGATGCTTTGGCCAAGTTGATGCTTTTAACTCCAAGAGGGAGTATTTATGCTAGATAGTGGGTTCAGTCTCCAGTAATCTAGGAGAGTGAGAACAACTTCTAAGGTTGTGGATGTGTTGTTGCCACTAGGGGTAAAACAGCAATGCTTTGTCTAAGGTTAATTGTATTGTTTACATTACGCACTTTACTTAATGCAATAATCTGTTGCTTGCAACTTAATACCAACGGGGAACACGGATGTCAACCTGAAGGTGGATTGTTAGTAATCGATGTTGTTGGATAACGGTCTATGTATCATGTTGTAATGCCCAATTGAATATCATAGTAGTCATCTTGTCATATATATGCATTGTTATGCGCTCAATATTTTATCAATTGCCCAGCTGTAATTTGTTCACTCAGCATGTTAGTTATCTTTTATGGAGAGACACCACTAGTGAACTGTGGCCCCGGTCCATTCTTTTACACTGATAATACAACCAACTGCAATCATTATTCCTTTTCATTCTCTGCAATTAAACACTATTTTCCACACCATACGTTTAATCCTTTGTTTTCAGCAAGCCGGTGAGATTGACAACCTCACTGTTTCATTGGGGCAAAGTAGTTTGATTGTGTTGTGTGCAGGTTCCACGTCAGCGCGCCACTGACAACCTTCAGAATGATTTCTTACTCCTACTGGATTGATAACCTTGGTATCTTACTGAGAAAACTTGCTGCTGCACTGCTTCATACCTTCCTCTTGGGGTCTCCCAACGAACGTGTGCTTTCACGTCATCAAGCAATATTTTCTGGCGCCGTTGCCGGGGAGTAAGAGGATTTCTGCAAGGGGAGTCTCTCGCTTCCAATCTCTTTACTTTGTTATTGTCTTGCTTAGTTTATTTTATCTTGTCTTGTTTGCTTTTACTTATCAAAAACACAAAAAAATTAGTTTCCTGCATGTAGTTTATTTCGGTTCATTATTATGTCTAGATCTTTACTTGTTATCAATGGATACTCTTCTTGAAACTTGTCCTATGGCTGAAAACAACATGAGAGAGCTTTATGAAATTTATCTTGAGTTAGGACATGAAGTGTTTGAAGAGAAAATTAAAAAACTATGGAAGTTTATTTGCATGTGATGCATGTAAAATGCATACATGAACTTTACATATATTACTTATATTTCAATCATATTTGCATCATATAAGGGTTATATCATTGTTTTATATTGATTTTGGGAATATTTCCTCGTTTCCCTATTTTTCTGGAATTAACCCTGCACAGACAGAAAACCCTATTTTCTATATTTTGATGTTTCAGGGACCCAAACGACGTCCAAATGACCTGGAAATTTACGAGCATCAGTTTTTGGAAGGAACAAAGCGTGGGAGCGAAGGAAGCGAACAAGCGGAGGCCCGAGGGCCAGAAGAGGGTGGCCCACGCGGCCAAGGAATCTTGCCGCGTGGGACCCACCAACTTGGCCCTCGTGGCTCCGTTGCCGTCGATCTTTTTTCCCGAGCCTCCGTCTTGACCTAAAAACGACTATAAAAATAGTCCCCGACGCACTTCGGAAAGGAGCGCCGCAGAAACACAGAAACCACGAAACAGAGACCTGGAGTTGCAGATTAGAGGGGGAAAACTCCGGCGGGGCGCTGCCGGCGTGGTCTCCATCTTCTCCAACGACTTCTCCACCGTCTCCATGATGAAGAGGGAGTAGTCCACCCTGGACTATGGGTTTGTGGAAGTAACTTATGTATCTCTCCTCTCTTGAGCTTCACTAATTAGTACCGTATGAGCTGCTGAACATGATTACGGTCATCTTGTAATACCTTTGTGGTGGATCTTTATATGAGTTAATATATGTTTGAGATTGCAATAGTTTTGTTTCAGTTATGAAAGTAGATGCATATTATGTACCCCGTTCTTGTTTACTTGTTTTGATCAAGCATGTGTATGAGAGCGTGTGAGGGGGAACGTGTGCATTAGTTGGAGTAACGGGGGTGGCTAGTGCGGTGAACGTGAGAGAAAGTTCCGCGATCCACTTGGGTTTTTACCTTACTTTGTTGCCTCACTAGGGATAAAGAAAAATACCATGCTACCGGAGATGTGGGTGTGACCATTGCCACTACTCCATGACTAGATCTAGCATGTTCTTATTTTAACTTCATGTCAAACTTAATGCTATGCTCTGATTTATCTTAATTACTAAGGTGTTATGATTTAGTTCGCATCTTGGTGGAGTATAAGAGAGATTAATAAACAAAAGATCTCTATGTTAGGACGTGATGCCCATATAATTAGTAACTTGTCATGAAACCTTTTTGTTGCAATCTCATATGTTAATTCTAGTGTTCCATTGTCTACCACTTTATTAAAGAGAGAGTGCATTTGTGAAACCATGAACCCCGGTCCATTTTTAATCATAAGAAACACCTTTCCAACAACTTTTATCCACTTTACATTTTCTGCCATTTAAAAATCCGAAAATACAAAAACACTTTTACATCTTGCATTCATAATACAAAACCCAAAAATATCATCCATCATTGTTTCCACCATCCTTGCATATTTATTTATCATCATTGCATATTTATTTACTGTTTTGCATTCATTTTATTTTGATATCATTCTCACACCTTGTGCTTGACAACCACTTGGTGAGGTTGAGGGCCAAAACAATTTACTTTTTTTGTAGGTTTTCAAGAGAAGGATAAGAAGATAAATCTTTCACTACTGATTCCCCGAGAGTTCGATATTAAACCCTCGAGTCACCCCTCGTGGGGAAAACCGTCTTTCCTATACTATACACTCTGCACTTGGAGTCTCAACCTAACCCATATTCTTTTGACGCAGGTAACTACGTCAAGGGCCATCAAGACAGTTTTCTGGCGCCGTTGCCGGGGAATCATTGCTGTAAAGGTTTATCCAAGGGTATCTCACAACAAAGTCAACTTCATCACCAACTTGTGCAAACACCTAAGCTTGGGGAGGTTGCACCTACGTGAGCATCATCTTATCCATCTTTACCTTCAAATCATTTTATTTTGTTTTGTTATTGTCTTGCATATCATATTTATATTTCGGTTTGCATTTTTATTTTCAGTTTTGCATAAAAAATTAAAAAACACATAAAAACTTGCAAAAATGGGAGAAAGAACTAAGTTGTGTGATTACACAAACACTCCAAATGATCAATTTATTGCTAGGCCCATTGCCACACCTGAGATAAATGCTGATAGTTATGAAGTAAGTCCTAGTTTGTTGAACTTGATAACTAGGGAACAATTTGGCGGTAGTGCTATGGAGGATGCCTCTATGCATCTTCATGATTTTGTTGAAATATGTGACATGCAAAATTTAAAAATGTGGAAAGTGATATTCTAAAACTGAAGTTATTTCCTTTCTCACTTAGAGGAAAAGCTAAAGAGTGGTTGCATTCATTACCTACTGGTAGCATTAATTCTTGGGATGATCTAAAAGAAGCTTTCATTAAGAAATACTATCCTCCTGTTAAAATTTTGCAAAATAGAAACAATATTCTTTCTTTTAGGCAAAATGAAAATGAACATGTTGCCATGGCTTGGGATAGGATAAAACTTATGCTTAGAACTTGTCCATCACATGGGGTCAATGAATGGACCATATTACACTCTTTTTACAATGGTCTAAATTACATGTCTAGAAATATTCTTGATTCCGCTGCTGGAGGGGCTTTTATGGGAAAAACTATAGTAGAAGCTAAGAACATATTGGAAAGTATTTTGCAAAACTATAGTCAATGGCATACTGATAGAGCACCTAATCCATCTAAGAAAGTAAACTCCATAGAAGAAACAAATGATTTGTCATCTAAATGGACACTATTCTTGCTTTCATTAATAAACAAAATATTGAAAATGTGCCTTTGCAAGAACTAGTTGGTAATAATCCTGAAAATGTTGATGTTAACTTCATTAGGAACTATGGTAATAATGGGTATGGTAACAACAATTATAATTCCTATAATAAAGCCCCATATGTTCCCAACAACCGTCCTTCTATTCCATATCCTAATGCTAGTGATAATAATTGGAAGCCTATGCCACCACGTAATGATAATTTTGAGGCTAATAAAATTCTTATGGAACAAGTTGCTAGTCATAATACCATGATACAAGAGTTGAATAAGTCTGTTGCTTCTATTAGTTCTGATATTAAAGGCTTACAACTCCAAACTGCAGGACTAGACAAAGCCTTGTCAAAACTAGCTGATAACCAAGCCACTTTATTGAGTATGTCTGCAGGGAAACCACAAGCACCACCTATGGTTGGAATGAATTCTATTAATATTGCTGAAAATGTTCCTCTTACTTTGGAGGAAACTCTTAATGAATTATTGAACTATCCTGAATATTTGTTGCCATTTATGTCTCAACTTGTTGGATTAAAAGAAGAAGTTAACGAAACTGAATATGATGAATCTCTTCTGTTAATTGAGTTAGAGAAAAAAGTTGAGAAGTTAAAATGCTTAGTGAAGTCAAGGAACCATTGCTTGACTTAGAGAATTGTAGCTTGCATGAATTAATATCTATCTTACAAAATTTGCAAGTGATCCTTCCATTAATGTTAACCAAGCAGGTTTTGGTTCTTATATTGCTAATCATGTTTTAAAAGAAAAGATTGCTAGGTACAACCAAGAAGCTATGATATATGGATTCCCAAAGTACTAGTAACCATTGGAAAAGAGACACACCATGCTATATTAGATCTAGGATCTAGTGTCTCTGTTTTATCTAAAGAATTATATGAAGTTCTTGAATTAAAGAATCTTGAAAAATGCTCTATTGAACTTGCACTTGCTGATGATTCCATTAAACATGCTTTAGGAAAAGTTGCATATGATATTTGTACCTGTTGATTTTCTAATCATGGATATGGGGAATAAAACCTCTAGTCCAATTATTCTTGGAAGACCTTTTCTTCGTACCACAGGTGCTATCATTGATTCAAAAGAAGGGAATGTGAAGTTTCAGTTTCCACACAAGAAGTGCATGGAACACTTCCCAAGGAAGAGGGACACATCAAAGTTCAAGCTCCCTCATGAGCTTCGTCCACAATAAATATCAAGTAAGAAGCCTAGCTACATGGCTATAAAGAAAGCGCTTTACGGGAGGCAACCCGGTTGTTTTTATTTTTTGATTTTCTTTGTGTCCTCTTGCTGTAACAAGAGACTTAGTTTTTAGTTTTGTTTCTGGAATTTTTAATAAAGTGCCAAGTTTTACCTATTTTGGTTTGAAAAAGTTGCTATTTGCATTCGGAGATTTTATTCCAGCACGAATCTGTGCACGGTATGATTTTTAATTCCTATTCTGTAACTCCGAATGAGCTGATATTTGAACTGTAGTTGCAACTTTTCATCCTCTGTAAGCATGAATTTTTTCAGAATTTTTCGACATATTTAAGTAGGGTAGAAAAATACGTTTTGCTGCTGCTGTTTTTCTGGACAGATTCTGTCCCATTTTGTTTGATGCATTCTTTGAACTTTTAACTTGAATCTTTTTGATCCAATTGAGTTTATAAGTAGGCATACAACATTATACACTTTCTGGACATTCATATGAATTTTTGTTTAAGGATTTTATGCAGCAAAATTCGTTTGTCTATCACTACTAATGTCACCCCACAGAAAAGAAATGGGAGAAACGGTGTTTTGAAGTTTTTTCACAGGGATTAGAGGAGATGCACCAAGAGCTATCCAAGGATGGTGAAGACCATAAGCTTGGGGATGTGAAGACAACCCCACTGGACCAACACACTCTCGGTTTGCACACGTCTAACTTCTGTTTTTCGATCAATGCACTTTATCGCATAAACTTGGAGCGTCTTTTATTTGCTTTTTATTTCGGTTTGATTTTTGTTTTCTTGAGACCACCACTATCATTTATATATGAGAGAGCTACTGGAAATTTGGGTTGAATTAAGTTGGATGCTATTAAAAAGATTGGGAAAGGGATGTTTGAGTTGATTCAAAAAGATACATATAGTTGCATGATTCATATGCTTTTAATGAATATTAATTTGCAAGTGTTTTATCAAGAGCTATCTTTTATTCATGTTTTGATGCTGAATGTTACTTTACTTTGTTTAACATGGATTGGTTAGTTCTATGGACACTTATGCATGCATTTAGACGGTCAACTTTCTCCCTCTTGCTAGCCCAAAAATTCCAACAAGTAAAAACTTGTTTTCCAACACCTTCAACCAAAGTTTTTCCAGTGAGTCCACCATATCTACCTATTAGCTTTATGCTATTCCGAGTATGTTTATCATGTTATTTTGTATTATCTATACTTCTGAATTAAAATGCTTATGTTATTGATTGTTATGGGAAAAGTTGGTTAAAGAGCTCTCACGAACTTGATGCACACCTTACTTTTATTGCACTTAATAAACATGACCCATTGTGATTAAAATTATGAAGTTGTGAGCTTGACAAGAGTCTTGGTTGGGAGTTAGCTCATATGTGCTGTCACATGGCAAGCTTTCAACGTGCTCTTTATATTTTGTTGATATCATGTACTTTTGTTTATGGATGCTTATCATGGTGCCAAATAAATGCGGAAACTTAGTGAGTTTAATGAGTTTGTATAAATGGCTAGAGAGACGCCTGGGCCGCTAATCTAAGCCATGCATCATTCATGGTGGAAATTTACTTACATGCTATGGTGAACCTTCAGTGATGCACCCCACAATAAAAAGCTATACCAATAGTAAATAAAAAGGGTGTGGAGATTGTTCATTTTGTTTGTTTGTCTTGTCATTTTGACATGGGCTTGTTCCATGTCCTGGGACAAGAGGTACCCCAGTTGACGCTCTTGATGACGCTATTATATTACTTACAATGACCTTAACTTGAACTTGCTTTTGTGTCCCAAGTTGAGTAACACCGTGGTGTAGGTACTCGTATTCACGGGGCATGAGACATTCAACCCATACTTTGTCAAGCATACTACTCATATTTGCTTTCACTTTAAACTTTAACCATTCAAGATGCTATGATAGGGGTAATGAGAGCTTGACACCAATACCACATTGCAAACATTAACTTAAGTAGAAGCATTTGGAAGTTAGATGAAACTTATTCATGTTTTACCTCTACTCATTTATATATTTTCCAAAGTGTCCACCTTTTATATTCAGATTTACAAGAATACTCTATGACCATTATAGGATGTTTTTACTTTTCATTATGCATACATTTGGTCCATAGTACTTTCTTCTATGTTACACTTTGTGAATTATCATTGAACATCCTTACATTGAATATTTGATATCACTTCATAATCTATCTTGTATATTGCTACTCCTTTGAAGAATGAATCATTTGACTCTATGTAGCAATAGTAATCATCTTTGATATCCTTTGATAGTATTAAATTGCAAAGTCCATGTTAGTTTTATCACCTTCATACTCGAGGACGAGTATAGGTTAAGCTTGGGGATGTTGATGCATGTAAAATGCATACATGAACTTTGCATTATATTACTTATATTTCAATCATATTTGCATCATATAAGGGTTATATCATTGTTTTATATTGATTTTGGGAATATTTCATGTTTCCCTATTTTTCTGGAATTAACCCTGCACAAGAAAACCCTATTTTCTATATTTTGATGTTTCAGGGACCCAAACGACGTCCAAATGACCTGGAAATTTACGAGCATCAGTTTTTGGAAGGAACAAAGCGTGGGAGCGAAGGAAGCGAACAAGCGGAGGCCCGAGGGCCAGAAAGGGTGGCCCACGCGGCCAGGAATCTGGCCGCGTGGGACCCACCATCTTGGCCTCGTGGCTCCGTTGCCGTCGATCTTTTTTCCCGAGCCTCCGTCTTGACCTAAAAACGACTATAAAAATAGTCCCCGAGCACTTCGGAAAGGAGCGCCGCAGAAACACAGAAACCACGAAACAGAGACCTGGAGTTGCAGATTGGAGGGGGAAAACTCCGGCGGGGCGCTCCGGCGTGGTCTCCATCTTCTCCAACGACTTCTCCACCGTCTCCATGATGAAGAGGGAGTAGTCCACCCCTGGACTATGGGTTTGTGGAAGTAACTTATGTATCTCTCCTCTCTTGAGCTTCACTAATTAGTACCGTATGAGCTGCTGAACATGATTACGGTCATCTATGTAATACCTTTGTGGTGGATCTTTTTATGAGTTAATATATGTTTGAGATTGCAATAGTTTTGTTTCAGTTATGAAAGTAGATGCATATTATGTACCCCGTTCTTGTTTACTTGTTTTGATCAAGCATGTGTATGAGAGCGTGTGAGGGGGAACGTGTGCATTAGTTGGAGTAACGGGGGGTGGCTAGTGCGGTGAACGTGAGAGAAAGTTCCGCGATCCACTTGGGTGTTTTACCTTACTTTGTTGCCTCACTAGGGATAAAGAAAAATACCATGCTACCGGAGATGTGGGTGTGACCATTGCCACTACTCCATGACTAGATCTAGCATGTTCTTATTTTAACTTCATGTCATGAAACTTAATGCTATGCTCTGATTTATCTTAATTACTAAGGTGTTATGATTTAGTTCGCATCTTGGTGGAGTATAAGAGAGATTAATAAAAAAAGATCTCTATATAATTAGTAACTTGTCATGAAACCTTTTTGTTGCAATCTCATATGTCAATTCTAGTGTTCCATTGTCTACCACTTTATTAAAGAGAGAGTGCATTTGTGAAACCATGAACCCCGGTCCATTTTTAATCATAAGAAACACCTTTCCAACAACTTTTATCCACTTTACATTTTCTGCCATTTAAAAATCCGAAAATACAAAAACACTTTTACATCTTGCATTCATAATACAAAACCCAAAAATATCATCCATCATTGTTTCCACCATCCTTGCATATTTATTTATCATCATTGCATATTTATTTACTGTTTTGCATTCATTTTATTTGATATCATTCTCACACCTTGTGCTTGACAACCACTTGGTGAGGTTGAGGGCCAAAACAATTTACTTTGTTTGTAGGTTTTCAAGAGAAGGATAAGAAGATAAATCTTTCACTACTGATTCCCCGAGAGTTCGATATTAAACCCTCGAGTCACCCCTCGTGGGGAAAACCGTCTTTCCTATACTACACACTCTGCACTTGGAGTCTCAACCTAACCCATATTCTTTTGACGCAGGTAACTACGTCAAGGGCCATCAAGACAGTTTTCTGGCGCCGTTGCCGGGGAATCATTGCTGTAAAGGTTTATCCAAGGGTATCTCACAACAAAGTCAACTTCATCACCAACTTGTGCAAACACCTAAGCTTGGGAGGTTGCACCTACGTGAGCATCATCTTATCCATCTTTACCTTCAAATCATTTTATTTTGTTTTGTTATTGTCTTGCATATCATATTTATATTTTGGTTTCCATTTTTTATTTTCAGTTTTGCATAAAAAATTAAAAAACACATAAAAACTTGCAAAAATGGGAGAAAGAACTAAGTTGTGTGATTACACAAACACCCAAATGATCAATTTATTGCTAGGCCCATTGCCACACCTGAGATAAATGCTGATAGTTATGAAGTAAGTCCTAGTTTGTTGAACTTGATAACTAGGGAACAATTTGGCGGTAGTGCTGTGGAGGATGCCTCTATGCATCTTCATGATTTTGTTGAAATCTGTGACATGCAAAAATTTAAAAATGTGGAAAGTGATATTCTAAAACTGAAGTTATTTCCTTTCTCACTTAGAGGAAAAGCTAAAGAGTGGCTGCACTTGGAGTCTCAACCTAACCCATATTCTTTTGACGCAGGTAACTACGTCAAGGGCCATCAGCATGATAATACCAATGTTATTGGTATGCACTTTTTGAACACGGTTATTGCTAATGCTGTGGAAAACCATAAGCTTGGGGATGTTGGTATTGAGTCTTTGGAGACGTCTCCTTTTGATAAATTTGAAGTAACAAACACCTTGACTCAACAAAATAAAATAGCAGAACTACCAAATATTTCCCCCGCTGTTGTTTATGAAAATCCTTGCTATTATGATAAATCTTATGATAATCCTCTATTTGTGCCTACTACTGATATTCATGATAATGAGAAGGTTTTCTTAGATTTATATGATCATGCTCTAGATGATGGTCCTGTATTGCCTGATGACATTAATATACTACTATTGTTAAAAGTGGGTTTGATGACCCCACTGTTTTTGAGATTAATAAAAATTATGTGTTTGTAGATCATGAAAAGAATGCTTTATGTGATAGTTATATTGTTGAGTTTGTTCATGATTCTACTGAAAGTTATTATGAGAGAGGAAAATATGGTTGTAAAAGTTTTCAAGTCACTAAAACACCTCTTTTTATGTTGAAAGTTTTGAAGTTGCATTTGTTTCATCTTCTTATGCTAGTTGCTTTATGCTTCAATAATTTATTTTATTCCAAGATTCCTTTGCGTAGGAAGTGGTTAGACTTAAATATGTTTGATATTTACCTTTTGATGCTCTCTTTTGTTTTTCAACTCTCATTCCTATAAGAGCATCATTAAAATCTTCTAGCCTAGCTAAAAGGCGTTAAAGAGAAGCGCTTATGGCGGGCAACCCATTATTTTATTTATGCAATTTTTCTATATTTGAGTCAAGATTTGTTTACTTCTGTAGCAACTCCTTTGTATCTTTATTTTATCACAATGTTGTGCCAAGTAAGGCCTCTAATAGGAAGATGATGCTAGATTTGGATTTCTGCGCAGGAACAGATTTCTGCTGTTCACCGTATTGCTTCTGTAAAATCACAGAAAACTTATTTCAATCTGAATTGTTTTGTGCGTGATCCTCAGATATGTACGGATCTTTCATTAGTTTTGAGTTTTTCGATTTGAGCAACGTAAGTGCCTCGAAAAAATTCGTCTTTACGGACTGTTCTGTTTTAGACAGATTCTACCTTTTATTTTGCAGTAGCTAATGTTTAAAAATTAATTGTCATGTTTGTGTCCTTATAGAACATATGAGTTTTTGATTGTGCACTAACCCTCTAATGAGAATTATTCTGAGTTTGATGTGGCGGAAGTTTTTAAGGGTCAAGAGAGGAGGATGATATAATGTGATCAAGAAGAGTGAAGAGCTTAAGCTTGGGGATGCTCCCATGGATCACCCCAGCATATTTCAAGAAGACTCAAGCGTCTAAGCTTGGGGATGCCCAAGGCATCCCCTTCTTCATCAGCTACTTATCAGGTCATCTCTAGTGAAACTATATTTTAATTCTTTCACATCATATGTGCTTTACTTGGAGCGTATGTGTGCTTTTATTTTTGCATTGTTATTTTATTTTCTGAGATCAACTTGTTGGATCCTAGCAATCTTGTTTGGGAGAGAGACATGCTCCGCTTTTTCATGTGAATACTCCTATTCTTCACTTATACTTGTTGAGTATTCTTGTCTAGCTACTGCTATGCTTTTAGCTCCTGTTTTTCATGCATCTCTTGTTCAGAGCTGTTAGTTCTTTTAGATAAAGTACTCTTTTGTTTCATTTATAATTATTTGGAGAGTTTGTGTTGAAATAAGTTGATTGGTGTTTGGTTGGAACAGAAAATGCTGCATGTGGTAGATGGTATAATGAAAAAAGCTTACAAATTCTTGTAGATCACTGTCTTGGATAATTTGATACTTGTCAATTGTTTTGAGTTATCAAGTAGTTCATGTTTAAGCTTTTGTATCATGTGGTTAAAACCTATTAGTGGAGAAATACCGTAAAGCTTGTTGAAATTTGGTTTGTATGATTGGTATCTCTAAGGTCTAGATATTTTCTAGTAAAAGGGTTTGGTTAACAAGGAAGACAGTATAGAGTCTTATAATGCTTGCAATATGTTTTCATATGAGTCTTGTTGTACCGGTTGATATCCTATGTTTGCTTCAAATAACCTTGCTAGCCTAAATCTGTACTGAGAGGGAATGCTTTTGTGCATCCAAAACCTTGAGCCAAAATCCATGCCATTTGTGCCCACCATAACTACCTATATGTGGTATTTCCTTGCCACTCGAAGTAAATTTTCATGTGCTACCTTTAAACTATTCAAAACTTTATTATTTCTTTTTGTGTCAATATTTACCAAGCTCATGAGGACGGGGTGGATGTCTTTATGTCACCTGTCAAACAGACTTACCACCGGACTATTGGCATATACATCCGCTTATCCATTAATTTTTGCAAAAAGAGCTGGCAAATGGGGTTCCCAGTCCCAATTGATTACAACTTTAACCGCTTAATTCTCTTCACATTTTTGCCCTGATTTATCAGACAAGCAATGATACCAGTGAAATATCTGCATGTGTAAACAAAAGAGAAAAGTGGGATGATCTGCCTTGCTGGTAGAAATAACGTCATTCATGGAAGCCGCTCTTAAAAGTCTGGTTGGCAGGGGTCATATTGTACTTTTCCATTTTCTGATTCGTTGACAATTAACAAACACCTCCCAAAATTTATTTTTACTCTCTATATGATTTCAAAAACTTAAAAAGCTCTAGCACATGATTTAATCCCTGCTTCCCTCTACGAAGGGCCTTTCTTTTACTTTTATGTTGAGTCAGTCTTCCTACTTCTTTCTATCTCAGAAGCAAACACTATTGTCAACTTTGGTGCAACAATTTCTATATGCTAGTATATTGTACTTATTATATTGCTTTGTGTTGACAAATATCCATGAGATATACATGTTGAAAGTTGAAAGCAATTGCTGAAGCTTAAATCTTCCTTTGTGTTGGTTAAATACCTTTTACTTAGAATCTATTGATTTATGAGTTAACTCTTATGCAAAACTTTTTGATGCTTGTCTCGAAAGTACTATTCATGAAAAGTTTTTGCTTATATGATTCAGTTGTTTACTCATTATCTATTTGTTAGCAAACTATAGACCATTGACCTGGATCATTTCATTCATAACATGTGCTTTACAATACTATTTGATCAAGATTATGATGGTAGCATGTCACCTCAGAAATTATTTTGTTTTTATCGTTTTACCTACTCGAGGACGAGTAGAACTAAGCTTGGGGATGCTTGATACGTCTCAAACGTATCTACAATTTCTGATGTTCCATGTTTATATTATACCAATTGCTACATGTTTTATATACACTTCATAGCATTTTTATGCATTTTCTGGGACTAACCTATTAACAAAATGCCACAGTGCCAGTTCCTGTTTTCTGCTATTTTTGTATTCCAGAAAAGCTGTTCTGGAAATATTCTCGGAATTGGACGAAACGTGGACATGACCTCCTATTTTTCTAACACATACACGGAGTCCAAAGGAGAGACGGACACGACCTAGGAGGCAGCCACACCACGGGGAGGCGCGGGCCCACCTCCTGCCGTGCCGTGGGGTGGTGTGGCCCCCTCGGGTGCCTCCGGCCGCTGCCCTTTCGCCTATATAATCCCCCCGACGCGAAAACCCTAAATACGCGAGCCATTATCCACGAAAAGTTTCAGAGACGCCGCCGTCGTCAACCCTAGCTCGGGAGGGTTCAGAATCTCTTCCCGGCACCCTGCCGGAGAGGGGAATCATCACCGGAGAGCTCTACATCGCCATGCCTGCCTCCGGAGTGATGCGTGTGTTGTTCATCCATGGACTACGGGTCCATAGCAGCAGCTACATGGTTGTCTCTCCTCCTTGTGCTATCATGTTTAGATCTTGTGAGCTGCCTATCATGATCAATATCATATTATTGTAATGCTACATGTTGTGTTTGCTGGGATCCAATGAATATTGAATACTATGTCAAGTTGATTATCAATCTATCTTATATGTTATTTATGATTTGCATGCTCTCCGTTACTAGTAGATGCTTTGGCCAAGTAGATGATTTTAACTCCAAGAGGGAGTATTTATACTAGATAGTGGGTTCAGTCTCCAGTAATCTGGGAGAGTGACAGCAACTTCTAAGGTTGTGGATGTGTTGTTGCCACTAGGGGTAAAACAACAATGCTTTGTCTAAGGATAATTGTATTGTTTACATTACGCACTTTACTTAATGCAATAATCTGTTGCTTGCAACTTAATACCAACGGGGAACACGGATGTCAACCTGAAGGTGGATTATTAGTCATAGATGCTGTTGGATAACGGTCTATGTATCATGTTGTAATGCCCAATTGAATATCATAGTAGTCATCTTGTCATATATATGCATTGTTACACGCTTAATATTTTATCAATTGTCCAGTTGTAATTTGTTCACCCAGCATGTTAGTTATCTTTTATGGAGAGACACCACTAGTGAACTGTGGACCCCGGTCCATTCTTTTACACTGATAATACAACCAACTGCAATCATTGTTCCTTTTCATTCTGTGCAATTAAACACTATTTTCACACCATACGTTTAATCATTTGTTTTTAGCAAGCCGGTGAGATTGACAACCTCACTGTTTCGTTGGGGCAAATTAGTTTGATTGTGTTGTGTGCAGGTTCCACGTCAGCGCGCCACTGACAACCTTCAGAAGTGATTTCTTACTCCTACTGGATTGATAACCTTGGTATCTTACTGAGGGAAAACTTGCTGCTGCACTGCTTCATACCTTCCTCTTGGGGTCTCCCAACGAACGTGCGCTTTCACATCATCAAACATAGCCACATCTTTCCTACTGTTGTGTTTCGTTGATTGGAAAAGAAACAACGCATCAGGTACTATACTCCATGTGAGACAAAAACGTGGATTAATGATGACTCCAGAAAGTCGGCGAGGTCGAACGGTGCAAAAAGATAGAGAGGCACATATCGGCCCACTAAAAAACTCAAATCGCTCTGATACACCCCAGCTATCTAACCGCCTATACAACAAAATTAATATCGGTCACACCAAGACACTAACAGGCGAAGAACATCACCTGCACGTATAGCCGGTGTATGCAAGGAACCCGACGACTCTAGCCAAATTTGGTGCGACAGAATTGATAGCCAAATCTTCACCGTGCGCAAAGACAGTGGCAAGCTGGCAGGAACCATTTTCTGGAGAAAAAAAGTAGGGAAAAAATAAAAGATGTTAGCTCGACGATAAAACAACAAGGAAAAAGTAATAAGCAAACGAAGAAAAGAAAAAAATGAAGGTAAGCAACAGTACACCAATAACCACGGGCCCAACCACAAGCCGGGAAAATATTGTTGACGCATACCCCAACATTTTCAGCCTCGACGCTGTCATAACCATGATTGTCGTTGGGCCAGCCGGCTCAAGCACGATTAATCTTTCGAGGCAAGGTGCATACTCAATAACAAATCACGATACACCTCAAGTGCTATGCTGTCCCACCAGCATGCAACACCAATCGTCCGAAGGGTTGCCGATGCGATACGAAGATTATGAAACCCGTGAACACCCTGAAGCTGAAGACCCTCTCGCACAATACAGCCGGCGAGTAAACATTCCAGGTCCATATTTGAAAAACCAACATCATAAAGCACAAGCTGCTTAAGTCGAGGGAAATGAAGCGCATGCGTAGCACCAATACGAGGAAAGTGGCAGCCCACAAAACTGGCAAGGCGAAGCGTAACATGGATAATGGCAGTACTCGCAGCCTTAGGCCACCAATAAACTGCAAGTCCTCCAACCCATCTAGAGTGGAAGACAGGAACCAACTATCCAACCTGGCGAAGGGTTTCCGCCTGGGGTGGAAGTCGGAAACGAAAAAACGTCAACCAGGACCAGGATGTGAAGCGAGAATGCTAGAAACCGCGTCGATACGCACACTATCTTGATCAGACAACTCGTGATCAATGATAAGATTGAGGGGGAAAGGACGCCAGAGTGGGTGCCACCATCGAGAAAGGACTGTTGTTCGCACAGCCGACTTCGTAGGAAGAAAAGAAACAATGATACGAAGCATCTCGAGAGAAAGACGCTTCGTGTGATCAATGTTTAACCGACCGTCCACCGAACCAACGTCGCGACACATCCGCTTCCTAAGTCGACCGGCTTCCATTTCAGACGTATAGAACGAAGGCGACTAGACAGCTTCGTAGCACAGAATGTCTCCAGTACCGTCTATAACCTGATCCAACAGCGACCTGCACACATAAAAGTTTAACAAAAACCCTCAATCAGCACACCGCGTGGAAACGAACCTACCTTGAATAAACACACACACACACGTACATAATCATCTGAAAGCCGTCATTCCGGGGAACCGGCTCCAACACGTCTTCGAATAGGCATGCCCGAGTATCCGCCACCATGCCGCACTAACACATACTCAACAGTGAGCAGGCCGAATAGCCCAGCTCAGAGCGGCATGATGACAAAACAACGAACTGGACAAGAAGCCGACTCGACCAAGCCTTCACACTACAAAATCTGGCGACCAGGGACGATTCAATAACGTGGTGATCGTGCTTCAAAATGTCGCGATGTGCAATCCTCGACGTTTCACGCGATGTTATGGAAAAGTCAGGGATCGGGTGTCATATGCGATTCTACGATGGTTGGATGCACCACGGAACGTCGCGACGGATCCTCGACGTTTCGTCAATCGTCGCGAGTAACTGGACCGGCCCATTATCAGGCCCAACAAAGGGCTACATTTTTTACGTCGCGACAAATGGCACAGGGCAGACGGCCGTTACCGCCGTTTGATGACATCACCTTATGCTCGACGATTACTAGACGTCGCGGCGTATGGTGACGTCATAAGGCTATGACATTTTTATTGTTTCATCTTGCACCAGTGCTAATCAGGCGCCGTCACGTGTGCTTTCGTCAAAACACCACGTGTCAGGCATATCCGACGAAAATTATTTTTCGTTGCCAATGCTTATGACGTCATCGGCTCTCGCGACGTTTGTTTTATCCGTCGCGTCGATCGTGCAATCATATGCCGACACGTGGACCAATTATATGTGTACACGTGTACATTGTCTATGAAGGAACGTTTTCGTCGCGTGTAGTTTGTGACGTCACCGTTCACTCAATGTTTCCGTTTCGTCGTCGTTCGAAAGATGATTCGAGACGCATGTAAAATGCTTGGCGCTACTAGTTTTCACATCGAAGCAAACACAATACTTGCAATGAATATATACATTTCGAATAGGTTAGAGCCATGCTCACCAGGATAGGCATCAAAAGACACAGAGGCCATGTTCTACAGTTCAACAGACAACAAGTGGTTGACCAGCACTGAACATACAGTTTTCGGCCTCTTAAAGGTAACCAGCAACATACTCACGAAGGGCACCAAAATGCGATGAGTTTGCAGAGGTTCTCACGCAGGGCTAATTAGTTGCATATGTCGATGAACCTTTAGCCAACAATTGCGCAATAAGGGTATTGCACAACTGTTGACCCTGCTTCATAGATTCTTGTTCCTTCTTCATAAGGTGCAAGTCTTGATGATACTTGATCCTTTCGGCATCAGCTTGTTCCTTCGCCCGATTCAACTCATGAAGTACAGACTACAGTTTGTTCTTCCCTTTTCTCTCAGAATCAAGTAGAAGCTGAAGCTGAATCTTGATGCTCTTGGACGACTTATTAACATAGATTCGGCGGCAGAAAGAATTTCCTTGACAGCGCCATCCCCTGAAGTAGATTGTGCCATCTTCTCTTTAATTTCATCCTATAGAGCAAGTGAAAGCATAAGATGAAATAGCAGCTGAACTAGCAGACAACAAGCTTGTACAGAACACAGATTTTCAGCACACATGTACTCCCTCCGTTCCAAATTAGTTGACATGGGTTTGTCTAAATACGGATGTATCTATACACAATAACATGTCTAGATACATCCATATTTAGACAAAGCTAAGTCAAGTAATTTGGAACAGAGGGAGTACATGACTAGCAGATGATAAGCGTAGTTGATATAGTTGAAGACAAGCGTGTTGGGCGGCTGCCTCCTCACCGTGGTTAGCTGCCTCGGTGTGTTGGGCAGCATCCAGCTGGTCATGGGAGCCATGGGCAACTGTCTGCTCGTGTTGGGTGGCTGCCTCCTCACCGTGGTCAGCTGCCTCGGTGTGTTGGGGAGCTTCCAGCTAGCCATGGGAGCCATGGGCAATTGTCTGCTCGTGTTGGGCGGCTGCCTCCTCACCGCGGTCAGCTGCCTCAGTGTGTTGGGCAGCTTCCAGCTGGCCATGGGAGCCATGGGCAACTGTCTGCTCGCCTTGGACCACTGATGGCTTGAGTTTGGCATATGTCTTTCTTTTTTTTACTACCGGAGACTCAAGTGTTGTGCCTTCAACTATATCAGCATTGACGCGCTTACGATTGCAAACTGCACCAGGTTCTGTTTGTGGTTCTAACATGAACAAAGAGCTTAAAGTAAGTTAAAAAAAACTTGCTAAGAACCTATTACAGCTACAAAGTAAGCTACTCTGTCGGACCAGTGGAAACCATTGTACCACAGCCCGTATGCCTTTGGCCCAGAAGATTACGCTCAGAGGGTCAAGCCAAATCAACAGGTCAGCGGAGTACGGTCCAACCCTTTAGGCCTCGCGAAGACCCCGCGGCTGAGGAGAACAGCCTCGGGAGGACGCGGCACAAGCAGCCAAGAAAAGGCCTCGCGAGGCTACCCCTCGCGAGGTAAGCGGCGCCACCAGGCCTCAGGCGGAACAAGACAAGAAGTATAGCGCACCGTGACCCCGCGCCAGGGGCCATGTGCGGCTGCGTCTTCCCAGAGTGACGCGCACGTCTGTGCCACACCGCAGCACGTGTTGGCCAAAGCTTTCCACTTTGGTGATTAAAGGACGCCGACCATCCACACCAAGCAAAGCAAGGCCCAAGACCTTCCACTTTGGTGCAAGACGGCCGGACCGGTGCTACGCGCCACCACAAATATCATCAGCAACATCACCAACAAGGCCTTGCCACTGCACCATGGACGGTGGCTTTATCTGAAGCTAGGTCAGTACGCCGGTACCCCTTCTTGGTGCTATGTGGCAACCCTTCCCGCCTAAAACATTTGGGGGAAGAGGACCGGAGCGCTATAAATAGGGCCACCCCGTGGCCTTAGAAAATCATCTTGTACCTAGCGACTAGCTCCAATACTTGTAGTGTAATCGTTCCGAGCAGTGCAATCCGTCCAAGCAGGACGTAGGGTTTTACACCATCACGGTGGCCTAAACCTGGGTAAAAAACCGCTGCGTCTCCTTGTTGTGTGTGTGTCTATTTCACCGAGGTCACCGAGAGCTTCGTTGAGAGCGTGTTTCAGTCCCCAGTGTTCGAACATCACTACACAAGAAGTTCCCTTGGGAATATTCCTCGACATACTCATTTCCGGGTTTCTCCCGCGGGATGCATTTGCTATTCTTAATCATATTACTGGTATTGATTGTTATGTAGTACTGATAATGTAACAGATCGATATGAGTAATCTAATCTGTGGACCTAAGACTTACTCCCTCCGTTCTGTTTTAATCTACATCTTGTACAATTTCAGACAATTTCCGAACAAAAAACTGCTCTAGAATGTAGACTAAATCTGAATAGAGGGAGTATAGGATCGCAAAACTGACGTTAAGCCTTATACAAGCTGGAAAATAAACAAACTTTGGCCGTAGGAACTCATCAAACATACACCAAACATGCAATTAAACAAACATGTGCAGGAAACAAGCATCAAACGGATGAAATTAATTCTCACAAGTTTGCCTCCGAGCTTTAGGGCCTAAATCTTACCGTTTTTCATTGCGGGAACCTTTACTCGTTGCAGATCTTGGCGGCGACCTGGACGGCGAGGTGTCAGGTCTTGGCTGCGACCTGGACGAAGAGGTGGCAGATCTTGGTGGCGACCTGGACAGCGAGGTGTCAGGTCTTGGCGGCGATGTGGTAGATCTTGGCGGCGACATGGACGGCGAGCTTGGCAGGTCTTGGCGGCGATGTGGCAGATCTTGGCGACGACCTGGACAGCGAGGTGGCAGATCTTGGCGGCGACCTGGACGGCGAGCTTGGCATGTCTTGGAGGCGATGAGGTAGATCTTGGCGGTGACCTGGACGGTGAGGTGGCAGATGTTGATGGTGACCTGGACGGCGAGGTGAAGACCGAGAAGGCAAGCTGCACGGTGAGGTGGGAGACCGGGACGGCGAGCTGGAAGACCGGGAAGGCAAGCTACACGGCGAGGTGGGAGACCGGGACGGCGAGCTGGAAGACCGGGATGGCAGGCTACACGGCGAGGTGGAACACCGGGACGGCTGTGGCGCCCCGACCTGACTGTTATACAGTGATGCTGTGTGTCACCGGTTAAGCGATACAACCGGAGGTTACGGGTTTACCAATCCCCGGCCAAAACCTTTGGCAGGCGTTGCTCGGAATGGATCATCGGCAACGCAACACCCCGATTGATGCCTTAACACAAGCACAACCCTCAATGCATAATAGAGAGACCAAGACTTGTGGAACAACTGGCACATCACAGACTCTACGACACAAATCATTATAGTTCAACTCTTATAATAGAGAAAGATAGCAAATGACAACCAGAGGTCACGGACCCAAAAGTACAACAAGCGGAAGCAAATTAGGTTGTTCTAAACAACAAGATCCAAATATGGCCTAAGAGGCCTACAGATAAACATCACAGCGCCAGCTGTTCCGGGATGTCCCAAGCTGCCACCTAGGAACCCCAGACTACTCGTCGACGTCCACAAAGAACCCACCTTCGAGGTCGGTGAAGTCCTCTCCTGAAAAATAAGCAAACGACGTTGAGTTCGACGAACTCGCAAGATTATAAATAGAGCTTTAGCTCGAGGAGGCTTTCAAAGTCATATGGCTGTTTTGCATAAAGCTGATTTTATTTTGAAAACATAACTCAATGGCATCGACTATTCAGAGTATGTTCAAAAGAGGTAAGAAGTACTCTTTCTTTCATCACCTTACTCATCATCAACCACTGTACCTGTTCATCCAAGGCACCCCCCCCGAATCACCCTCGAGGAAGCTCACCTTGCAATCTTGAATTGGTACCTCTAGTACCCAGTTTTTTAATCATTTCGTTAAAGTTATTCTATGATCTTATCGTCCTTTCCCAAGTCGTCCTTAACCGTGGACACGGCTTTTCGAAAAGATTTAACCCTGCAGGGGTGTACAAATGTTTGCCACGTGTACCGCTCGGCCCATTACATGCGCATTAGCTCTCTTCCTGGGCAAGCCGGCTGGGTGGGAACGGTGTCGACTTCTCCCTCGTTAAGGACTTTCCAGGATCATCAGTGGCGGTAGGACTGCCAGGATCACAACACCCCGCCCCACGGCCACTCATTTTCCTAACACCAACATCCTCGTCCCAGTTCATACCACCATCATCACGCACGCGCAAATGGAAGCCCGAACTAGAGGACCCTGGCTAGCCCCGCTCGAGTTATTTAGTCTATGAGGGTTCCTGCAATTGCATAGGCCTCACGCATGGTTGCACGCTCAGTCTTGGTTCGGGAGGTAAAGAACTCGCACCTAGGCGGCGAGAACGAGACAAAGCACCACAACCACAGTGGCCTCTCATCCCCACCTTTAGCATTTTATCACCTGTAACCACAATTCTCCACCATCATCATCTGTACATTTCACACCTGTTTCCAACATGAAATATCCATCGGACGGATAACATTTGCCTAAGCATGTCTAAGCATCAACATAGCATAGTTTAGTATCTCAGGCCAACAATACAACCCTATGGATAATAGGAGGGAAACTGGTATTGGCATCGGAAACTTAATGCAACTATAGGATACTCTAATCCAACAAAATTGACATTTAGAACCGTATGCAATATTATAGTGGAGAAAATATTTGAGGAAACATATGATAGGATATGCTCAGGGGGGGATTACGCTTGCCTTGTTGATACGGCTGGTAGTACGGATCGTCACAAGACGGGGGTGGCACTTCACCTCCTTGATCTACCGATGCACAAACAACACCGGAAGAACAATCAACACATGGCAATTGTGCAATGCATACAAAGATGATGATATGACATTTTAAATTCACCCTAGAAGCTTTGAACATGACCAACAAGTTAAATGGGGTCCCCGTTATATTTATTGCATAATTTGGAAGAAACCCCATATTAAAACTTAATGATTATTATTACTACCAGAGCACATTATTGTAATTGTGATCGATGATATATGATGATAAAGATTTTGGATCACTTATGTTTTTCTGAGCATTTTGATATTAGCAACACATTTTTCTGAGGTTCCGGTAAAAAGTTATTGCATTTATAAGTTTCTCTTTTAAATTTAGGATTTTAATATTACTAGAAGCACGATATTTCAATTGTGATCAAATATGCGTGATATTTATTTTAAAGTTTTAATCTCAAATTTCTGTGCATTTTGGTGTATTACACGCATTTTTCGGATACACCGATAAAAATTATTATTTTTATACGTTTCCCTTTTGGATATGATCTTTTGATGATTTAAATAACAACAATACAATATTTATATGATTTATGGATATTAGGGTGAAAGGAAAACAACAATTTTCAAAACAGTATTGAAATCCGGAATTTATTCCGGAATTTTCCGGATTTTTCACCGGGAGAAATTCAAATCCGAAAATGTTTCCGGTTTGGTTCCGGTTGTATTCCGGAGAAAAACCGTCGAGTCCAGTAGCCTTTTTCCTAACCCGGTACAGCATCCGGAAATATCCGGGTTTTTCACCGGTTCGACAACGCAACGAAGCGGAGCTTGGGCGACGCACCACGGCGTGGATGCAGCGCTCTCGCGCGAGAGGGGAGAGGAAAGGGGCCATTGAGGTCCAGGAGCTCACCACAAGCCCGTGCGAAGCAACGGCGAGGTCGGAGTGCGGCGGAGGCGGCGGCAATCGGCCGGCGAAGCGGCGGCGACGCTGCGGTGTGGTCGAAGAGAACGAGGCGGCGACGGCGATTCCTCGCGTCTCCGGACCGATTCCTACCACGAGGAGGCGGAGGGAAGCACAGCGGAGCTTTCGCCCCTCACGGCGATGCACGAGGTGGACTACAGCGGCGGGGATTTGACGGCGAACGCGAGCTCCGGCTCGGCCATGGCGTGGAGAGGAGGGGAGCAGAGGGGCAGGGAGCAAGGGATAGGGCAGAGCCTCGGGATGCTCTGCTCCTCTTCGTGGTGGACGGCAGAGTGGGGGGCCCGGCGTGGTCGTCGCGCGGTAGGGGCGGGTCGGCGACCTGGTGCGACGCGAGCTCGGCGGCTCGGTCGCTACAGCGCGAGGAAGAAGACCATCTTCCAGAAAACCCCCTGCCTCAAATAATTCCATCACCGTTTGGTCCTCCACTAATTACAAACGGGTCCTTTTGTCTTTTAAATTAAAACCAGAAGCATTTCCCAGATTTATTTGAGGCATTTAAACATTTTATAAAAATCTGCAAAAATTTGGGTAGCCTCCCAATAACATGTAGAGGCACCACAAAAATTGGTGTTGCAAAATAAAATGTTTTCGACCACATTTGTTCATGGAGTTTGGTTTAGGCATTTTTGCTAATTTTCCAAATGTTGATATTTAACAATTTGGTGCAAGTGCAAAAATAATATTATGAACTCTTGGAACTTCCTTGACAAATATGGATGTCCAAGTAACTTTGTTTTGCAACTTTGAGTGCCATCATTGTGTGGAAGTTTTGGTTATAGCACTTTGGCATTTGGTTTTAGCAACTTCATATCATTTTGATACCAAGGTTGTGTTAACTCAAAAGAGACATGTTTATGCATGGATGCCATGATGCAATTAACACAAAAGTGGAAAAAATTACACAGGTTTTTAGGTTTTCCACTTCGGGCTGTTACAATTCTACCCCCCTTACAGGAATCCCGTCCCGAGATTCTAAGGTTGCGGAAAGAAGTCGGGATACTCCTCACGAAGACTTGACTCTCGTTCCCAAGTTGCTTCTTCCTCGGAATGGTGAGACCATTGAATTTTGAGAAACTTGGTAGTCTTGTTACGGGTCTTCCTTTCGGCTTCATCCAAGATACGGATAGGATGCTCACGATAAGTGAGATCTTCCTGGAGGTCTAGCTCTTCATGATTGACCCCATGGATAGGATCCTTAAAACACCGGCGAGTTGGGAGACATGAAACACATCATGTACATTTGGGAATTTGACCGGTAACTCCAACTTATAAGAAAGATCTCCTCGCTTGGCCAGAACGGTGAAAGGGCCAACATAGCGAGGGGCCAATTTCCCTTTGATTCCGAAGCGGCGAACGCCACGAAGGGGAGAGACGCGGAGATAAGCTTTATCACCAATTTCATAGTGAATTTCCTGATGGTGCTTATCATAGTAGCTCTTCTGCCTAGACTGAGCAATCTTCAGATTCTCTCTTATGATTCGAACCTTCTCCTCAGCTTCATTGATCACATCCGGACCAAAGAGTGCTCTCTCTCCGGTCTCGGACCAATTTAGAGGAGTGCGGCATTTTCTTCCATATAGAGCCTCGAATGGAGCCATGCCCAGACTAGCTTGATAGCTATTGTTGTAGGAGAACTCCGCGAAAGGGAGATACTTTTCCCAACCCTTGCCAAAAGAGATACACATGCCCGAAGCATGTCTTCCAAACTTGGTTCACTCTTTCGGTCTGACCATCAGTTTGAGGATGGTAGGCGGTACTGAAGTTGAGACGGGACCCCATAGCAGTTTGGAAACTCTGCCAAAACTTGGATACAAAGATACTTCCACGGTCCGATATGATCCTCAGAGGGACCCCATGCAATGGAACAATACGAGCCAAATATAAGTCAGCAAGTTGACTTGCCGTATATCATCACGGACTGGTAGGAAGTGAGCAACCTTGGAAAGACGATCAATGATTACCCATATGCATTGTTGCCCTTTTGAGATCGGGAAACCCGGTGATGAAGTCCATACCAATTTCATCCCATTTCCACTCGGGGACTGCAATAGGGCGAAGAGTACCGGGAGGTCTTTGATGTTCAGCCTTTACCCGTCGACATGTGTCGCATTCAGCAACATACTTGGCAATTTCTCGTTTCATACGAGTCCACCAGAATTGTGGTCGAAGGTCTTGGTACATTTGGTACTACCGGGATGAATAGAGAGAGGAGATTCATGAGCTTCTTGGAGGATCAACTCCCTCAATTTTCGTTTCTTTGGCACTACCAAGCGGTCACCAAAATAAACAACTCCGGATTCATTGACAGAAAAACATTTTGCCTTCCCGCTAGCAATGTTCTCCTTGATTTTTAGAATACCCTTGTCACGAGTTTGAGCATCCTTAATCTGGTCTACAAGAGTAGATTTGATCTCCAGATTTGCAAGATAGCCGGAGGGAACAATTTCCAAGTTCAAACGAGAGAACTCTTCATGAGAGCAGGTTGGGCCTTTTCAATCATCAGATTGTTGCAATAGGACTTCCGACTTAGCGCGTCAGCCACGACGTTTGCTTTGCCGGGTTGATAGTTCAGACTCACATCATAGTCCTTGATTAACTCCAACCAACGCCTTTGCCTGAGATTTAAATCCGGCTGGGTGAAGAGGTACTTCAGACTCTTGTGATCCGAGAAGATCTCGCAACGGTTACCAAACAGGTATGGTCTCCATTGCTTCAAAGCATAGACCACAGCGGCAAGCTCTAGATCATGAGTGGGTAATTGAGCTCATGCGGCTTAAGTTGGCGAGAAGCATATGCCACCACATGGCCATCTTGCATTAGCACACAGCCCAAGCCTTGTAGAGAGGCGTCACAGAAGACGACGAAATCCTTGCTTGTTCCGGCAGGACAAGCACAGGAGCGGACGTGAGTTTGGCTTTCAGTGTTTTGAAACTCTCTTCAGCTTCGGACCATACGAACTTTTCCTTCTTGAGAAGGTCAGTCAGAGCCTTGGCTATCTTGGAGAAACCTTCGATGAATCGGCGGTAATAACCTGCCAATCCGAGAAAGCTACGGATGTCCTTGACTGACATTGGAGTTTTCCAATCCAGAATGGACTGAATCTTGTCGGGAATGACAGCCACACCATAGCGGATATCACATGACCAAGGAAAACAAGATTATCCAACCAAACTCACACTTGGAGAACTTGGCATAAGGCGGTGTTCTCGAAGTCGTGTCAGAACCAAACGAAGATGTTCCTCATGCTCTTCATTGGTTTTGGAATAGATGAGGATGTCATCGATGTAAATGACGACAAACTTGTCAAGATAATCCATGAAGATGGAGTTCATGAGCCTCATGAAAGTAGCTGGGCATTTGTGAGACCAAAGGACATGACGGTATACTCATATGAGCCATAACGAGTAACAAATGCCGTCTTTGGAATATCCTCCTTTCTGATCTTGATCTGATGGTAGCCTGACCTCAGATCCATCTTGGAGAATACCGTTGCACCAGCTAACTGATCCAACAGATCATTGATGCGAGGAATAGGATACTTGTTCTTGATTGTCACCGCATTCAACGGTCGATAGTCAGAGACTAGACGAGGCACGGTAGAATCCCTCTTCTTGACAAAGAGTACCGGACAACCCCATGGTGAACTGCTAGGCTGGATGAACTCCTTAGCTAACAGCTGATCAATTTGCTCTTTCAACAGAGCCAACTCTTCCACCGGCATACGGTAGGGCTTCTTGGAAATTGGAGCGGTACCGGGAAGTAGCTCTATGACAAACTCCACACTTCGGTCAGGAGGCATGCCAGGCAATTCTTCCGGGAACACATCCGGGAAGTCACACACCACGTGTATGTCCTGGATTTCAGGAGGAGTTTCGCCTTCCATAAAGCAAAGGAGAATCTCAGGTGAGTTGGGTATGATGGAGGACGGAGGTCTTGACAATGCAGACCAATACTTCACACTGTCACCGGAGGAATTGGTCACGGTGACGGTCTTGGCAGCACAGTCGAGATTAGCCTGGTATTTGGCTAGCCAGTTCATGCCCAGTATGACATCAATGCCTTGACTCAGAGCTACCAAGCATAGGAAGGAGAGAGTAACCTATGTTAATCTGAACCTCAGGAGTAACCCCATCGGTTTGCCATTTGGAGCCAGGAGTGGCGATCACCAAGGATGCTCATTTCTCAAACGGTATTTGTGGTCTTTTGCAAAAGCTATGGATATGAATGAATGCGATGCTCCAGAGTCAAACAAAACTGTAGCGATTGTTGATTCGTAACTCACCCATGAGAACGCCGGGGTCCTCTTCAGCTTCTTCAGCAGAGATGTGGTTCAGGCGACCACGCACAATAGGTCCAGCCTTGCCAGTTGGAGTGGCAGGGGCTCGTGCAGGAGTTATCGCGAGAGGTGCCTTCTGGGGGCACTCCCTGGAGTAGTGGCCAGCCTGGCCACAGGTGTAGCAAGTGACTCCAGGTGGAGCAGGTAGCATAGGACGGTACCCACTCCCGCCTACCCCAAGTGTCGAAGTAGTGGGGCGCGGAGGAGGTGGCCTGTATCCTGCTGCCTCGGCATGAAGGAGCACGAGGTACGGCGCTGTAGGGAACAAACACCCTGCGCTTCTTGCTCTCAGAACCCGAGGAACTCTGGTGGTCCCCGTGTGCGGGCCTCTTGGAAGCTCAAGTTCCTTTCTTCCTTGCTCAGAGTAAAAGCCTGGTTGAACAGCTCCTGATAGGTCTGGAACCTGAAGGGCAATAGCTCATAGCGGAGCTGCGGCGAAGACCCTTGCGGAACAGCTCTTGCTTGTCAGCATCATTGGTCACGTCCCTTGGGGCGTAACGAGAGAGATGGTTGAACTCACGACCATAAGTGCGGAGGTCCATCCGTCCCTGTTGCAAATCCAGGAACTCCCTCCTCTTCAAGTCCATGATCGGCTGGGGAATGTACTCCGCACGGAAGGCAGTGCGAAAATCAGCCCAGGTGAAGACATGGTTGGCTGGAAACAAAGCCACATGGCTTTCCCACCAACAGCCAGCAGCACCAACCAAGAGGTAGGTGGCAAAGTTGACTTGCTCAGCCAATGGGACATGCAGCGCGGAGAACTTGCGCTCCAAAGCACGAAGCCAATCATCAGCTTCCAGTGGCTCCTTAGCATCAGCAAAGGTGGGTGGCTGCGAGCGCAGGAACTCAGTGAGAGTGTTGCACTCGTTCCTCCGTGCATTCTGCTGCACCAACTGCTCAAAGCGCTCATTGCGCCCACGGTTCTCCTCAATGGCCATCAAGACCTCAGCCATCGAGGGTGGTGGCGGCAGATCATCCTCATCATCATTGTGGTTACCGCGACCACCACGGCCTCCACGACCTCCTCGAGCCATTCTGGAGATTTGACAATGACACGGTTAGTATCTTTCTCCGAATGGTCGAACAATAGCATTAGCGTCTACAAGTACACAGACTAGGGACGATAATACTTTGCGAGAAGGAAAACAACAAGATAGAACTTGGGTCAAAGATCAGCATCATGTGCTACTAGTGAGAGTTAAGAAATCACAACTTAACACACTCTAGTTGACACAATCCGGGACCTTATGTTCAAGTCCGTGGGTTAAAACCCAAAGAAAGGATCAAAGATTAACTCGGTAGAAACATCTGAGTTGATTTGGGATTGCAACGCAGCGGGAGCAACTGGACACATAACACTAAAGGTCGAACCCACCCCGTTTCTAATCATTTTGAAGTAACAGACGAGAGTAAAACCTTTAACTCAAATCGAGGTAAGATTGCTCCGAGATTAGAGGGTAACCAGATAAGGAGTAAAAAGAATCCTAAGATGGTTTTCACAACTCATTTTTAGGTTAAAAATATTTTCACAAACACTAGACTCAACATCGACCAGTAGAAGGGTTTCCTACAGGCAGTACTGCTCTGATACCAACTTGTGGCGCCCGACCGACTGTTATACAGTGATGCTGTGTGTCACCGGTTAAGCGATACAACCGGAGGTTACGGGTTTACCAATCCCCGGCCAAAACCTTTGGCAGGCGTTGCTCGGAATGGATCATCGGCAACGCAACACCCCGATTGATGCCTTAACACAGGCACAACCCTCAATGCATAATAGAGAGATCAAGACTTGTGGAACAACTGGCACATCACAGACTCTACGACACAAATCATATAGTTCAACTCTTATAATAGAGAAAGATAGCAAATGACAACCAGAGGTCACAGACCCAACATTACAACAAGCGGAAGCAAATTAGGTTGTTCTAAACAACAAGATCCAAATATGGCCTAAGAGGCCTACAGATAAACATCACAGCGCCAGCTGTTCCGGGATGTCCCAAGCTGCCACCTGGGAACCCCAGACTACTCGTCGACGTCCACAAAGAACCCACCTTCGAGGTCGGTGAAGTCCTCCTCTGAAACAAAACAAACGACGTTGAGTTCGACGAACTCGCAAGATTATATAGAGCTTTAGCTCGATGAGGCTTTCAAAGTTATATGGCTTTTTGCATAAAGCTGATTTTATTTATGAAAACATAACTCAATGGCATCGACTATTCAGAGTATTTTCAAAAGAGGTAAGAAGTACTCTTTCTTTCATCACCTTACTCATCATCAACCACTGTACCTGTTCATCAAAGGCACCTCCCCGAATCACCCTCGAGGAAGCTCACCTTGCAATCTTGAGTGGTACCTCTAGTACCCAGTTTTTAATCATTCCGTTAAAGTTATTCTATGATCTTATCGTCCTTTCCCAAGTTGTCCTTAACCGTGGACACGGCTTTTCGAAAAGATTTAACCCTGCAGGGGTGTACAATGTTTGCCACGCGTACCGGCCCATTACCTGCGCATTAGCTCTCTTCCTTGGAAAGCCGGCTGGGTGGGAGCGGTGTCGACTTCTCCCTCGTTAAGGACTTTCCAGGATCATCAGTGGCGGTAGGACTGCCAGGATCACAACACCCCGCCCCACGGCCACTCATTTTCCTAACACCACCATCCTCATCCCAGTTCATACCACCATCATCACGCACGCGCAAATGGAAGCCCGAACTAGAGGACCCTGGCTAGCCCCGCTCGAGTTATTTAGTCTATGAGGGTTCCTGCAATGCATAGGCCTCACGCATGGTTGCACGCTCAGTCTTGGTTCGGGAGGTAAAGAACTCGCACCTAGGCGGCGAGAACGAGACAAAGCACCACAACCACAGTGGCCTCTCATCCCCACCTTTAGCATTTTATCACCTGTACCACAATTCTCCACCATCATCATCTGTACATTTCACACCTGTTTCCAACATGAATATCCATCGGACGGATAACATTTGCCTAAGCATGGCTAAGCATCAACATAGCATAGTTTAGTATCTCAGGCCAACAATACAAACCTATGGATAATAGGAGGGAAACAGGTATTGGCATCGGAAACTTAATGCAACTATAGGATACTCTAATCCAACAAAATTGACATTTAGAACCGCATGCAATATTATAGTGGAGAAAATATTTGCGGAAACATAGGATAAGATATGCTCAGAGGGGGATTACGCTTGCCTTGTTGATACGGCTGGTAGTACGGATCGTCACAAGACGGGGGTGGCACTTCACCTCCTTGATCTACCGATGCACAAACAACACCGGAAGAACAATCAACACATGGCAATTGTGCAATGCATACAAAGATGATGATATGACATTTTAAATGCACCCTAGAAGCTTTGAACATGACCAACAAGTTAAATGGGGTCCCCGTTATATTTATTGCATAATTTGGAACAAACCCCAGATTAAAACTTAATGATTATTATTACTACCAGAGCACATTATTGTAATTGTGATCGATGATGCATGATGATAAAGATTTTGGATCACTTATGTTTTTCTGAGCATTTTGATATTAGGAACACATTTTTCCGAGGTCCCGGTAAAAAGTTATTGCATTTATAAGTTTCTCTTTTAAATTTAGGATTTTAATATTACTAGAAGCACCATATTTCAATTGTGATCAAATATGCGTGATATTTATTTTAAAGTTTTAATCTCAAATTTCTGTGCATTTTGGTGTATTACACGCATTTTTCGGATACACCTATAAAAATTATTATTTTTATACGTTTTCCTTTTGGATATGATCTTTTGATGATTTAAATAACAACAATACAATATTTATATCATTTATGGATATTAGGGTGAAAGGAAAACAACAATTTTCAAAACAGTATTGAAATCCGAAATTTATTCCGGAATTTTCCGGATTTTTCACCGGGAGAAATTCAAATCCGGAAATGTTTCCGGTTTGGTTCCGGTTGTATTCCGGAGAAAAACCGTCGAGTCCAGTAGCCTTTTTCCTAACCCGGTACAGCATCCGAAAATATCCGGGTTTTTCACCGGTTCGACAACGCAACGAAGCGGAGCTTCGGCGACGCACCACGGCGTGGATGCAGTGCTCTCGCGCGAGAGGGGAAAGGAAAGGGGCCATTGAGGTCCAGGAGCTCACCACAAGCCCGTGCGAAGCAACGGCGAGGTCGGAGTGCGGCGGAGGCGGCGGCAATCGGCCGGCGAAGCGGCGGCGACGCTGCAGCCGTGGTCGAAGAGAACGGGGCGGCGACGGCGATTCCTCGCGTCTCCGGACCGATTCCTACCACGAGGAGGCGGAGGGAAGCACGGCGGAGCTTTCGCCCCTCACGGCGATGCACGAGGTGGACTACAGCGGCGGGGATTTGACGGCGAACGCGAGCTCCGGCTCGGCCATGGCGTGGAGAGGACGGGGAGCAGAGGGGCAGGGAGCAAGGGGATAGGGTAGAGCCTCGGGATGCTCTGCTCCTCTTCGTGGTGGACGACAGAGTGGGGGGCCCGGCGTGGTCGTCGCGCGGCAGGGGCGGGTCGGCGACCTGGTGCGACGCGAGCTCGGCGGCTCGGTCGCTACAGCGCGAGGAAGAAGACCATCTTCCAGAAAACCCCCTGCCTCAAATATTTCCATCACCGTTTGGTCCTCCACTAATTACAAACGGGTCCTTTTCTCTTTTAAATTAAAACCAGAAGCATTTCCCAGATTTATTTGAGGCATTTAAACATTTTATAAAAATCTGCAAAAAATTGGGTAGCCTCCCGATAACATGTAGAGGCACCACAAAAATTGGTGTTGCAAAATAAAATGTTTTCGACCACATTTGTTCATGGAGTTTGGTTTAGGCATTTTTGCTAATTTTTCAAATGTTGATATTAACAATTTGGTGCAAGTGCAAAAATAATATTATGAACTCTTGGAACTTCCTTGACAAATATGGATGTCCAAGTAACTTTGTTTTGCAACTTTGAGTGCCATCATTGTGTGGAAGTTTTGGTTATAGCACTTTGGCATTTGGTTTTAGCAACTTCATATCATTTTGATACCAAGGTTGTGTTAACTCAAAAGAGACATGTTTATGCATGGATGCCATGATGCAATTAACACAAAAGTGGAAAACATTACACAGGTTTTTAGGTTTTCCACTTCGGGCTGTTACAACGGCGCCCTTGGGTTTGGAAGGAAAGGAGAGGAAATTTTGGAAGAGAGATGAGGGGAAATGCCGACACGGAGATGGGGATTTTGGCGAGGAGGGTATAGGCAATGAGAGGTTCAAAATTTTGTGCGCGCGGATGCAAGGCGGCAAAGTTTGAACGATAATTTGGGTGGGAGCGGTGCAAAAATTTTGGTGGGTGGGCAGGAAGCATTGCTGGCCGGTCGATGCGTGATGGATGGCTTAAACAAATAGACGATTTATGAAACTATTTATTAAAGGACCATGTGAATAAATCTATAAATTGACCTAAAATTTGAGGAATGAATTTTTTGGCTAACCAGGAAAACCAAATTTGAGAGAACGTTAGTTATAACAAAATTCATGTTGTGCACCCGAAATGTGGGTCGGTGTTCACCGTATATATAAGGGTCAGGGTTTCGCCGAAGTGAGGGCTCTGGAGCGTAGAAATCCCACCTATGCTAAGGCGGTGCCCTACCATCTGTATAAAAGTGTGGTGTGAGCTGTGGGAGGCCCAATACCCTATTCTGAGGTGTGACCGTTTTGACTGGCATCACTTACTCACTATTGGAAGGTTCTGCACGTAGGAGTCGACAGTCCCCTTTCAAACGAAACGGAGAGAATCTTTTGACATGTAGGCCCAGATTTTGGTTCTCGAAGTACGTATGGCCTACCCTAACATAGCCAAGCAAAAGAAACACTCGTCTACCCCCTTCTGGCACCAGTCATATATACGGGTAGAGGGAAAAGATTGACAGTCATGCTTTAAACCAAAGCGGGGGCTCCGACGTGTCGGAATCCCACCTAAGCCAATGTGTAGCCATAACATAAGCATAAGAGTGTGTGGTACATATACTGGACCGGCGTATCCCAACATGATTGTTCTATTATTCTAAGGCCGAAGTACCACTTCGGATTCACCTGACGGAATCATGTACATGGGCTAAAAGTAGGTTTTAAATGTTCAATTGATCTACCCTGGCACAACCAAGGAGAAAAATCCAATGAGCTATCCCCTTTCGACGCGTGTGGAAGTGGTAGATGATAGGGTTGACTTTAATCAACTCCTTAGGTTTTCGACCAAAGTGGGGGCTCCGGAGTGTCGGAATCACACCAAAACCTAGGTGATGTCCTAAAACATGTATACCAGAGTACTGTGGTGGTACATTGGAAGAGCCAACATTAATTTCCTAGGTGTGACCCGCCTCACTCAACACAATTATCACACACGAAGGGTATGCTCTTGTGAGGTTCAACTCTCACTTCGGGGTGCACCGGACCGTCTTTCAGGGCTAGAGCTAGTACGGCAGCACTTCACTGATCGCTGCAATTAAGTAAATAGGAGTTGGAATGCTAGTAAACACCAATTTATAAGCAGTGATCGTCTTGAATAATTACCTGTCGAAGATAGCTTTTCTATTCGTGTCGTCTCCCTTTCTTTCAGTAAAAGAGAAACGTTATTAGAGTAGAGAGTAATATTTTTCAAACACGGTAATCAGTGGGAGGATATACCTTTGTTTCTTTGATTCAGTAATTGTTGAGGTACCAAATTTTCTCTTCTCGTCGTTTACTTCAGAGGGAGAATCCTGTAAAATAAAAGTGTTAGAATGTGATAACTAAATTATTTATAGACAGTCTGTAAGCAAGAACAATGGCTATGCTTGCTTACCTCTTCCGCTTCAGTGGCCATCCAGTCGATGACGTCTTTGACAGGGGTATTTTCTGTACATACTGTATTTTCAGGAAGGCTGGGCATATCTGTAAGTGTGGCTGTCAACGTGGAAGCTTCTTTACTTGCTTGTGTAGCTTGCGGGCTGCTAGACGTTTCTGTTAAAGTTAGCTGATCAATCAGTTCAGCTTTCTTGACCTCAAATATCATGAGTCCTTCATCTTCGTAGTCGTAGGTCTCATCTTTTACGAAAGATGTGACCATGCACCTTTTACCCGCCGTGCCGCTGATGCCACGCGGAACAAAATTATGTCTGCCTTTCGCTTGCGCTAGGAGTAAGGTTATATCTTTACTGATGATGGCACCGGCATCGTCACCGTAAGACATGAACCGACCAATTAATGTCTTACTTTGGTCATTTGGTTCAATATCTATGTCATCGACAGAGAGCTTGTACCTGTGTTTGTGATCTGTAAGCTCCAGCAAAAACGAAACACATGGTACTTGTGGTATGTTAAACCATAGGGAATTTATTATACCTCTGCGTAGATTCTGAAGCAAAACATTGGCCACTCCTACGTATGCCATCATGTGATTTCATCCCTGAGAAGCACTTCTTGCAGAAATGGAACCACCAGTCTGGTGGTTCATTTACTTTGAGTGATAAGTATGTTCAATTTAATCTTCTTTGCCTAAAACAACAGATACATGTTCCGGCTCAAACATGTGCCGTCAAATTGACGACGTAGCTGAAGAATATTTTGTTTGAATAAGTAACTCACGACTATGTGATAGGAGTCATCGCATCGTAATGTAGACGGTGTCGTCTCGGTAGGTTCGGCTCCTACTGTGTTATTGTGAGCCCGTGCCAAAGAGTGTCTCGCAATTTGATATCACTGCTTTCTATGAAGCGGTTAAGCCTTCGATGTGAGTGCCTTACATCTTATGAATCCGACGGCTGACGTGCGCGCGCGACGTGGTCAGCGGGAGGCACCGAGAATCTGTCGCTCCTCTGTATATAAGTACTATATTTAGACATGGATAGAAAAAACAAATTTGTTTACCTGGGGTGAGGTGAAATTCCAGTATGCAACATGGAAGAAAAGTAGGCAATAAATTTGCACGGAAATAAGTAACATGTATTCTAATCTTAGCATACTGTATTGGATAACTTCGTAGCTTGACAAAAATGTTTGTGCATTCACTGGAAGATGGAAAAATAATATGCCAAATATTCCTTTGCCACCTTAGCTTAAAAGATCAACTATTACTGCGGATAATAACTATTGCCTATAGATAAGCAGATGATAACCATTCAACCACTGGATCGCCATTTTTCAATTCAGATGCATTTGTATATTATAAGTCAGTTTATTTCCCACTGTCACTTCACACCGTGATATGTAGGATGGCAAAGAACAAAAAATCTAAAATGAAACTACCCCAGTCATTATTTTCTAAAGCACCATGATGTAGCAAGGCAGTAAGTTTGCCGCTACAGATATGCATTTGCATTTTGTGCATGTTTCAAAATAGAATGATAAAAGATATGTCAACATCACAAATTTATAGCTATCTAGCTGTAGTAACATTAAATAATCATTAATTTGTGCAAAAGAGGAAAATGAAAAAATGAAAGAGTTTTGTTGGTCGACCTACCAAGTAAAGCATCAAACCATCTTTCTCTTGCAGTCTTGTATGCATAACCCATACTTCGTGCACCTTGCGTAGTTGCTTTTCACCTTTTTTCTTCTTACGAGTGCATGTGAATAATTTTGCAGAGTATACATTATAAAAATCAGTTAAACTGATGTCACATTCTATGTTTTGAATCAAAGATGCAATTTCCTCATTAGAGACTTTGTATCAAATAACTCTTGATGAATTTCTTTAACAATCTGGTATTACAATATGATGTTAACCAGTATTTCAAAATTCTAGATTTATGGAAAATAATTGATGTAAAGCTGCATTACTATAGGCATGAGAACAATCAAAACTGGTTAATTAGTTGTTATATAAGAGAAATATAAAACTCATATATAAGACAAAGAAGTAAATATTTGGAGCTGCTATGCTAGGCTCACTTGTAAAACTGACATACTTCAATGCAAACATTGGTGTTAAAATATGCACCAGGGCACGATAAACCTTGGGTAGCAAGCAAAATTAATAAATATTAGATGACTTATTTGGAATTCTGAGCATCGTAAATTGTTATGCTTTTTTTTGTAAATCATATCACAGCTTTAGGATAGCATACTGAGAGCACATAGTCAAATAACTATTCAAAACAAATGGGAAAGAACAGAGAAGTTAATATTTGAGTAAGTACTATTTGCAAATATCAAGTTGCAAAGTTAAATTGTCCATGCATTAGTCATGCTCAGGACCAAGTATCCCTGCCAACACCAGAGCCGACAGCTATCTCTGTGTAACCTACACTCCCATGTTTGACAAATCATAGCAAGTGGTTGGGTATTCGGCTAATAAACACAAGCAGGGGAAGATATGAAACCATATAAACTGAACGATGTAATCACAAAGATATAAATCCGTAAAATGATATGCAGACCCTACTCAAAGCTGCAAGAACATAGAATAAACATTAGTAAAAACATGAGTAGCATCCAAGAGATCACGTAACAAATATCAAGACAAAAAATTCAGGTTAGGACAGATAGAATTTTCAACATAACTAAGCAAAAAACACAACGCTATCACTTGTGCGTATAGTTGAATCAAGGTAGGCACAATATACTCTAGAAATGATTGCCTTATACCTTAACAGCGTACATCATCTCAGAAAGGCTCTTTTGTACCCTGCAGAAAAAAGTCTTCCATGTTATGAGAATCCTCCTATTATAACGGCCTACAGTTGAGAAAATTATGTACCAAACATCAAGAGGCATTTAAGAAATAGACAAAAAATCCTGAATCAAGCCTGCCAAAGTTATGAACTAACAGACCTATGCATCAAAGAAGAGCAGCACATAATAAAATAAATGTCAGAACATAAATTCCAATATTTAGATTATATCTTGCATGTGAAATTTGAAGGAATACAATATATGCATGAATTTATGATATTTTTCTAACACCATATATGAGTTATTAATCAGCACTAATATGTGTGTTGCAAGTGAAAGACCATAAATATTATCTTTTTATAGATCAAAGAAAAGCAAACATAAGCTGGTCATGCGCGTGGCGAGTAATAGACGGATGCAAAGTAACCTTTGAAAGTATCTGGTTTGCTTCATTCAGCTATCGTGGCAAAAACATATACAGACTACATGTATGATTTGACTTTTTTCTCGTTTGAGACCAGCGGTGAGTAACTTCACTCAGCAATTCAATGTGGCGATGAAAGAACATACCGTTGAACCAAGGTGGTTTGAGTGTGTTGGCATGTAGCGTTCGGCCAGCATGTCTTCTGTCAGTCTGCACTACACCTTTGATATGATTGCCTCCATGAACGTCAGGAATAGCAATCTGAAAAAGACAGGAATTGGAATCAATCTGTCATCGTTTTACTCCAACTGCTAGACAGTGCACACTGATGTCATCTAGATTATCAAGATCCATGCCTGCTGATTAACGCCAGCTTTATAAATTGATCTGCTAGTTCGCTAACTGCATCATGAATATCTAATGGAGCAAGGATATGCGGAGAGTGACTGCAAGAATCTGTGTGGAAATAATACATGATAGTTAATCTAACCAACTGACCTGATGGATCATATATTTCTACATTAACTGCTTATTCCCGTAGTAATATCTTCAGACTTCTTTAGAGCGGAATAATTGAGTAACACTAAAAAAAATATGGGAAGTAGTTGAGCATGGAATACATAATTTCGCACACGCACCATAATATACATTTGGATTAGTTGTTTTCCGTTGTATGATATCTCCTACAGTATTAAAAATGTTTACATTACTGAGCCTTAAATCAGAGTTGATCAATTTCAGCATATACCGCAATTGTTCCCTGAAGACAAATTAGTACTGCAAGTCGACATATGGAGTAAAAATAGAAGGCATACCTCATTGAAAACCAATGCAGTGTCTCATTAAAAGGCTGCAAGTTCGGCAAGATGTTCGAGTCGTGTGAGCAGCAGCTGGGTTGGGCATCGGTGAAACTTCCCCGACAGATGCTGGCTGAAGGATCCTTCCCGTCACTGCGTGTTGGCGATGTATTTTGGTGACCATGGTTCGATTGTTCGACCCAGCTCACTGCCGCTCGACATGACAATCGTTATGGACGCAAGCTACATGAATCGATGAGATCACGCCATACCTGACAGCCACTAATATATGGTGGAGTCGGACACAGATCAGGTGACATGCACCTTTTGCATGTCACCGTGTGACATGCGGGCTAAATTCAAATTTAAACATTGCGAAAAAATCTGAAAAAAATCATGCATGTTCACAGCACATATTAAGATAACCCCTAAAAATTTGATCTGCAATTTTTAGGGGTTATCTTAATATGTGCTGTGAACATGCATGCTTTTTTTCAGATTTTTTCGCAATGTTTAAATTTGCATTTAGGCCGCATGTCACACGGTGACATGCAAAAGGTGCATGTCACCTGATGTCCGGTGGAGTCATGGATCAGTACTGTAGCAACTCAGTTCACTTCATCCCTGTTTAGATCAGCCGTGCCCAGCACCAACTACCGAATATTTCCTGGAAATGGAGGGTGCGGTGGTGCTACAACAACATGAACAGCTAACGCCGGCCCAGATACGGAGAAGAAGGCGAGCCGGCCAGGAATCGAAGCAGAGAAGGTTTCAGATAACAGCAGCCCCTGGACGAATTTCAGTTGCTGGAGCTTTAAGAACATCCATCGGTGGAGAAGCAGGAAGAAGGGCTTGGGGATGGCCAGCGAGAGACGGACGACCTGCTCCCCCACGTCGCCATTCCCGCCGCCATTCTTGGCAGCTGCCGATCTAGGGTTTCAGGCGAGGGCACGCATGCCGGACCGAGGAGGAGAACACAGAGAGGAAGAGGATGGTGGCGAGAGGTTGCTGGAGAGTAGAGAGAGGGAGAGCGGGATCCGGCCGGCGAGGACGAACAGGGAGGAGCGGGGCGCATGGGGGGTGATGGTGTCGGCGACGCGCAAGGAGGCGGGGGGGCGTGGAAAGAAAAGGGGAGGATCTCAAGCGGGGAGCAACGACGGGGTGACCGGGTGACCGGGGAAGGGCGACGTGATTACCGGGAGACGTGGCGCGTGACGATTGGACAAAATTCGGGCATGAACAGTACCCCTTCCGTTTGGGGTGATGTGGTCGCATCTCAATCGTCCGTCGTGGTGATCCGACGGCTGACGTTCGTGTGCGACGTGGACACCGGGAGAGGCTGTGAATCTGTTGCGCTTTTATACTCCCTCCGTCCTAAAATAAGTATCTCAAAGTTGTCCAAAAGTGAATGTATCTATACTTGTTTTATGTCTAGATACATCCACTTTTTGACAAATCTAAGACAGTTATTTTGGGACGGAGGGAGTATATAGTACCTATACCTATTTGTAAGAGTATATATGATGCATAGAATAGCAACATCAAACTTCTAGGTGTGACCCGCTTCATAAACCACAATTATTCGTATGAAGGTTCTGAGGTCTTCTAAGGCTAAACTAGCACTAGATGGAATCATGTGACAACGTGGACCCAAATTGTGGTTTTAAATGTTCATATGAGCTAACATAACACAACCAATTAGTATAGTGTCCACTGATCTAGCTTCCCTCTTTCGACGTCCGTGGAAACTGTAGACGATAGGGTTTGACTTACGACCAACTGCTTAGAGTTTTGACCAAAGTGGTGTTGTGGAGCGTCGGAATCACACATAAACCCAACACGGTTTTCCACAACATTGAGGATCTCCACCATTTATCATGACCGTCGATTTTGCATTCAATGAACAATATTATTTCTACTAATTGATGTATTGATAACACAAAAAAATGTAACGCATGCTTTTTTTGCTAATGCATGTATTACTACATGAATCAAAAACTAAATTACATAAATCGATAAATTATTGATAATGCATTGATAATTTGAAAATTCATTCATAATTTGTGCACGGATCGTAAAGCAAATCGACGTTCATGACAAGCGGTGGAGATCCTAATATAGTTGTGGAGTTGCATCTTCCCACATAAACCTAGGTACTGTCCTAACATATTTTAGCCAAATTAAATTGAAATTCAGTACTTCATTCAAACGGGCGATACATATTTCGTGTGAGAAGCAGGCGCTAATTAACAGCAAGAAAAATAACAAAATGCAACGAAAAGGCCGCTGGTGGCCACTGCTACTCTACTCGTTGTCGCTGGAGAGGTCGACGAAGACGGGCTGCGGCCACGGCCAATCCGCCACTGGTGGTGGCGGTGGCCCAGTGCGCCGTGGCGGTGGCCTGGCCTGTTCCACCTCCTCCAATGGCTCCTCCTCATACGACTCGGGCAACGGGCCGGTCCAGCACCACTTCTTCCCGAGCATCTCCGGCGGGATGTTTGCCTGCTCCGGCTCCAGCTGCTGCTGCTGCGGCATGGCTCCGGCTCCAGCTGCTGCTGCTCCTATCGCTGCTCCATCGCCGAGTCACGGAGCAGCCCGAAGATACCGGCCAGCGTGCCAGCTCTTCAAGCTCGACGGTATCAAGGGAGTCTGCCAAGGCCTTCTTCGTTTCGGGGTCATCCTCGGAGTCGTCCTCCTCGTTGACGACCGGCTGCGGTGGAGGAGTACGGCGAGGCGGCGATGTAGGAGTATGGCGAGGCGGCGGTGTCGGTGTCGTTGGCGCATGGCCACGTCCCGTGAAGAAGAGGGGACGTGTGGCACGTGATAAGCCCACACAGAGAGGAGCCGTCCTACGCGCGACGCTCCGCCCGACACGGAAGGCGTCGAGGACCTCTTCGACGGTGCGCCCCTCCGAGAAGTTCCACCGGCCTTTACTGTTGTTCTTAGCCGGGGCCTTGGGGCCGCCGCCCTCGTAGCGTCCGATGTCTCGGCGTCGCTCCGCCGCCAGTACGGACAAGACGGAGTACTACGGGTCAGCCTTGAGCTCGTTCGGGAGGGCCATCCACCGCCGGTGGATGAGGAGCTCTAGTTCGAGCGTGCCGAACTCGGGGATAGGCGGCACGACGAGGCCGCCTGCGCTCATGTGCCAGCCGGTCGGCACCCGTGAGTCCGGTGGGACGAGAAGGCCGTAGCGGGCTAACTCCTCCACCATCGACGCCCGGAGGTTGCGCGGCCACATGTATTGGCGCCCCCGTCCCCTGGAAATGCCGCCAGCCTCGTGGTTGTTCGCCATTGATGGTGGAGGAGGGCGTGGATGATCTCGATTTGGAAATGGCCAGATACGAAGGCCGTGAGAAGAAGTCGCCCCTCTCCGGTAAGGGAGTTTTTTTAAACAGTCTGAATCCAAGCCATGGCAATAACGCCGACGTGCGCCAGTGGTCAACCTGGCGCGTCGATTTGACGCGACGAGGCCTTGACGAGGCGGTACGATGTAGTGGTGTACCCGCAGGAGAAAAGGCAGCCTCCTATTATCTAGTTTGACCCTCCGAAGCAAGCTGATGGATCTGGTCAATGAAGATCTAGTTTAGAGGGAGCATGCAATGATTTATGTTTACAATTATGTATAGTTAATTTTCATAGCTCTGGTACAATGTGTCCTATTATCTATGTCAGACAACTTTTCGGTTTATTATATCTACTAGCAAAAACCGACGCGGCGGCACGCCGCGCTAGGCCTACCATGTCATCAACCAATACGAACATCTACAAAATTATAACCAACTTAGCCACAATGGCCCAGTTTTTCAATCAAATTGACCATAAATCTAAGCCCATTATAACCCAGAACAGCGGTAGCCATAACATATATTTCAGAGCATATATCCGACAGTAAGCTAAAAGGTGGGAGATAGAAGACTGAGAATACTCGAAGGTCGTATCGGTTTCTGCGCTAAGCCAAAAAAATCAGTGAACCGTACAAACAATGCTAGGCCAACTGATACGTCTCAAACGTATCTATAATTTCTGATGTTCCATGTTGATATTATACCAATTGTTACATGTTTTATATACACTTCATAGCATTTTTATGCATTTTCTGGGACTAACCTATTAACAAGATGCCACAGTGCCAGTTCCTGTTTTCTGCTGTTTTTGTATTCCAGAAAAGCTAGTCTGGAAATATTCTCGGAATTGGACGAAACTTGGACGGAACCTCCTATTTTTTCCAACACGAACACGGAGTCCAGAGGAGAGATGGAGGAGAGCCACGTGGCACCCACAACATGGGGCCGCGCGGGCCCCCCTGCCGCGCCGTGGGGTGATGTGGGGCCCACGAGCCTCTCCAGCCGCCGCCCTTTCGCCTATTTTTTCCTCCCGACGTGAAAACCCTAAATACCCGAGCCATTAACCACGAAAAGTTCCAGAGACGCCGCTGCCGTCAACCCTAGCTCGGGAGGGTTCAGAAGCTCTTCCTGGCACCCTGCTGGAGAGGGGAATCATCACCGGAGGGCTCTACATCACCATGCCTGCCTCCGGAGTGATGCGTGAGTAGTTGATTCTTGGACTACGGGTCCATGGCAGTAGCTAGATGGTTGTCTCTCCACTTTATGCTATCATGTTTAGATCTTGTGAGCTGCCTATCATGATCAAGATCATCTTATTGTAATGCTACATGTTGTGTTTGCTGGGATCCGATGAATATTGAATACTATATCAAGTTGATTATCAATCTATCTTATATGTTATTTATGATCTTGCATGCTTTCCGTTACTAGTTGATGCTTTGGCCAAGTAGATGCTTGTAACTTCAAGAGTGAGTATTTATGCTAGATAGTGGGTTCATGCCTCTGGTAATCTGGGAGAGTGACAACAACTTCTAAGATTGTGGATGTGCTGTTGCCACTAGGGATAAAATAACCGATGCTTAACTTAAGGGTGCGCCGTTAGGTCTAATGCATTTGTTTACATTACGCACATTACTTAATGCAATTATCCGTTGCTTGCAACTTAATAACAACGGGGAACTCGGTATGACAACCTGGCGGTGGATTATTAGTCATAGACGCTGTTGGATAACGGTCTATGTATTTTGTCGTAATGCCCACATGAATATCATAGTAATCATCATGTCATATATATGCATTGTCATGCGCTCAATATTTTGTCAATTGCCCAGCTGTAATTTGTTCACCCAACATGTTAGTTATCTTTTATGGAGAGACACCACTAGTGAACTGTGGACCCCGGTCCATTCTTTTACACTGATAATACAACCAACTGCAAACACTGTTCCTTTTCATTCTATGCAATTTACTACTGTTTTCCACACCATACGTTTAATCCTTTGTTTTCAGCGAGCCGGTGAGATTGACAACCTCACTGTTTCGTTGGGGCAAAGTAGTTTGATTGTGTTGTGTGTAGGTTCCACGTCAGCGCGCCACTGACAACCTTCAGAAGTGATTTCTTGCTCCTACTGGTTCGATTAAACCTTGGTTTTATACTGTGGGAAACTGCTGCTACACTGCTTCATACCTTCCTCTTGGGTGCCAGGTAGGGGGTGCAAGCGCTGGATTCATCTTCTTCTTCATCAACCTCAATTTCTTCGTCAAGCATGCCGCCAAAGAGGAAGACCGATGCCACTACCTCCAAGGCCGCGTCTCCATCGCGCACTCAGGCTTCCACCGAGCGTCGCGCTGCGGATATGCGTCAGCCTGCTCCTCCACAGGCACCACCTGCGGAGAAGGTGGCGTCGGAGAGGGCCAACACCCACAAGAACATTGACCCCAACGACCCGGCAGCCCCCACGCTCCGGAGAGAAAAGCGTCGGGAATGGCGCGGGCAGAGGTCATGACGCCAGGGAGGAACGAGATCACATCCGCGCCAGCGGAGGTCCCCGAAGCACCAAAAGCAAGTCCTCTACACACTTTCCCGCGGACGTGCAGGCTCGCCACGACGCTCTTGTCGCTGCCAAGTGATACGTCCAGAACGTATCTATAATTTTTGATTGTTTCATGTTAATATTTTGCCTTTGGCACTTGTTTTTATATTAAGTTTATGATTTATTTGGACTAACCTATTAATAGTTGCAAAAGTGCACAATGTTCTTGTTTTACTCTTTGATGTGTAGGAATTATCAAGAAAACAAGAGGAAACCTTGTTGGAGTCGAATTGGAACTTTGCTGAAATCTGTCTGAGAACTTTTTACGAAGATGGGCTCGTTTGGGCCCAAAGACGGCGTCCCACGGAAGTCTCGCCGAAGACAAAGTTGCAGGAAATTTTCCGCCGAACGCTCTAGACGTAAAATTCGCCTGATTCCGAGTCCGGACGGCCGAAATAAGCCCGATTTACTGTAACCCTAGATGGGATGACGAGAATCCGAGAAACTATATAAAGGGAGGAAACCTAACTCGTGGAGAACTCCTCCACCCACGAATTGCAGCCACCAAAAGCCACGTTTTTGCCTCTCCCATGGATCTCATCTCCATGGGGGAGGGCTCCCAAGAAGCCATGAAGGAGGGAGGCTAAGGGGCGGCGCTCCCCCATGATGCCGGCGGCGGGGAAGGAGCTCCCCGCGCCGCCGCCGACGCCGCTGCCACCCTGCGCCACCGCGCTGCCTCTCCGCCATCTTCACCGCCATCTCCATCACCAAATCCTCCTTGTATTCAGTGGTTCATCCTCCCACAAACATCAGTACCGTCCTACGTAAACATGTTGTTTGATGCTATAATATTTATCCTATGATCTATGACATGTTTGTGTAGTTTATTTGTCTTTTGATTGCTTGGTTGAATATCTTTGGTTCATTAGAGTTGTATGTTGATATGGTACTATCCTTTGGTGTCCATTATACTTGTGCGCGCATGGATCAAACATCAAGGGGTTGGTAGTATTTGTAAACGAAGGGGGGAGTCCTGCCGGAGTGACAGAAACCTAAGGGCACGAACCGGTTAGTTACACGTATGGGAGTAAGAGGACCTTAAACTTAAGGCTATGGTTGGGGAAAGCTTAATGCATTGTTAGTATACGTGGATGCTTTCTAACAATCCAATCATATAGTACTTGTAATCCCAAATAGTGGAGTGCATGTATATTTAGCCTCTCCCATATAGAAAACTGCATCGAAGACAATGAACCCGATATATTCGGTAATTAATCTTGGACAAAGTCATCACAATTACCACCATTTCCACACTCATGGTACTGTTAGTTTATGGTTACTTAGTGTACTTTATTGTTGCATCACTAACATTTATTTTCTTGTATTTATTATCTCGCAAAGCTATCTCTCATACCAGTATTGTAGTCTAGTTTTATTTTCTAGATAAAGTAAACGTTTAGTGTGCGTAGAGTTGTATCAGTGGTTGATAGAACTTGAGAGATTACTTATCCTACCTTTAGCTCCTCGTTGGGTTCGACACTCTTACTTATCGAAAAGGCTACACGCGATCCCCTATACTTGTGGGTTATCAAGACCTTTTCTGGCGCCGTTGCCGGGAGCCATAGCGTAGGTGAATATTCTTGTGTGCACTTGTTTGCTTTATCTCTAAGTAATTTTTATTTTCAGTTTTAAGTTGTTCTTTATCTTAGTATGGATAGTGAATGCGAAAAAAAAATTAGTTGTAGTTGTTATCTAAAAACGTTTTCAAAAAGAGAGTGATTGGAAAGATGAGCAATGGTTAAGTGGGGGTCGACCTTGAACACTTGTGTTCATGCATATGAAACCAAAGCAAATCTTTCCATGGAAGCTACTCATACAAAAACATGTAAATATTGTGTATATACCTCTGTACATAAAAATAAAATGCTAATTATAGTCTCTAGTTAATTGAAAGTTGATAGTTTTGCTTTGCTGTCCAGAAACAGATTTTCTGTGCTCCACCGTATAAAATGTTTAAAATCACCAGAACGTGATCTTGATCTGAAATTTCTTGAGTGCAAAGTGATGCTTATTATCTTTCTTTTATTATACTAACTTTTTGTGATTTGAGTTACGTAGCTGTCTCGAAAAATTCGATCTTCACCGACTGTTCAATTTAGACAGATTCCTGTGCTTCACTGTAAAAAATCGTGATAAATCTCAGAATAGTATTTTGACTTGAAATTTTTTGTGCATAAACCTGAGATTATTATCTGTCTTTCATTAGTTTTAAGTTTTTTGATTTGAGCTACGTAACTATCTCTTTAAGTGTCATCTTTACAGACTGTTCAGTTTTGGCAGATTGTTATGCTTATTTAGTATTGTGCTTATACTCAATGTTTATAATCTTTATTTGATCAATAAATGTTATAAATTGGTTAGTATACAGTAGTTTGAACATGAGTGGATTTTATTTAATGAGTACTAACCCTACTAATGAGTTTTGTGAAGTTTTATGTGGATGTAGCCTATAAGATCTAATCGATATGGTGATATGAGATGAAAAAGAAAACACAAGAGCTCAAGCTTGGGGATGTGTAGGTGCATCCCTAGAACATATTCAAGAAGATACAATCATCTAAGCTTGGGGATGCCCGAGTCATCCCCCTATTCATCAACTAACATGAGGTTGTCTCGTTCATACTCTATATTACCCGTCCACATGATATGTATTGTCTTAACTTGTATTATAATTGCTTTTATATGTCTTGTTTTGCCTTCTTTAGTTTTATTAGGCTCTTTATTTGGTTTCTATTGCTTCTTTACTTTCACTTATAAATTCAAAACAACAAAAATATTTTCTTTTGTTTTGCTTCTTTGTTTGGTTCTTTATTTTGATTTTATTTGGTTTTTACTTTTGATTTTTATTTAGAGTTTTCCTTGCTGTAGCTAGCATGTTTAGGTCTTTCTTAGCCTCTGGTCTTTTAGTTTATCAAAATAATGTACCAAGTTTTACCCTTTTAGCTTAGTTGATGCATAAGTAAAAAGTGATTTTCTGTTTTCACATCTACTGCTCATTGCGCGATTTTTCATATTTTACTGGAAACTCTAAAAATCACGTAAAATTTACTGATGTTGTATCACCAAATCCTATGCATGCACAAAAATTGGCTAAAATTTCGGACATGTTTAGCACATAAAAATTACGTTGCAGCTGCTGTTTTTCTGGACAGATTCTGACTTTTGTTGCAAGAGTGGCCTCTTTGCGTTTTCATTTGATCCTTAATGGTTCTTACCTTTATTTAGAAGTTGGCCATTTAAGCAACCTTTCTGTAACTTAAAAACAAAATTTGATTTGGTTTAATAGCAGCACTTGGAAATATTATGTATTGCAATAAGTGCCTAGCTAAAAGGCGTTAAAGAAAAGTGCTTATGGGAGGCAACCCATTATTTTTGCAATTTTTCTTTTCTTGAGTCAAGGAGTTTGTTTACTTCTGTAGCAACTCCTTTGTATCTTTACTTTCATGCATTGTTGTGCCAAGAGTAGTCTCTAATGATAAGATGTTGCTAAAATTTTGATTGCTGCACAGGAACAGATTTCTGCTGTTCACTGTACGAAATTCATAAAATCACCAGATTGTGAATTAAATCTGAAAAGTTTTGTGCGTAATCCTGATATATGTATGCATCTTTCGTTAGTTCAAAGTTTTTCGATCTGAGTAACGTAAGTGCCTCGAAAAAATTCGTCTTTGCGGACTGTTCTGTTTTAGACAGATTATGTCATTTATTTTGCATTCTCTCTTTACTAGTGTTGAGTGGAATTCTTTTTTGGGTGGAAGAGCTTCACGTAACATCAGTGGCTGTAGCTAATGTTTAAAGTAACGGTCATATTGCGTCCTTACAGAACATGTGAGTTTTTGATTGTGCACTAACCCTCTAATGAGATTTACTTTGAGTTTGGTGTGGCGAAAGTTTTCAAGGGTCAAGAGAGAAGAGTGATATAATAGGATGGAGAAGAGTGAAGAGCTTAAGCTTGGGGAGGCTCCCATGGACCTCCCCAGCATATTTCAAGAAGACTCAAGCGTCTAAGCTTGGGGATGCCAAGGCATCCCCTTCTTCATCGTCAAAATTATCAGGTCATCTCTAGTGAAACTATATTTTAATTCTTTCACATCATATGTGCTGTTCTTGGAGCGTCTGTATCTTATTATTTATTTATCTTAGCATCAAACACCGGTTACATTAATAAGTTGATCGTCACATATTTTATTTATCCTCTGTTTTCAATGTTTACTTGGTTAATGGATTATTTGTTGAAACTTAAAAATGATGTGTGAATAATACTGTTTAGTGGTTTATGTTTTCTTATGGTTAGTCTCAACTAGCTAATAGTGCATATTATGTTATTTTGATATTAACATGCATTGTATTGTTCATATGATGGTATGGTATTGTGGTATCCTCCTCTGAATGATTTACTTGAATCGACTTGGCACATGCTCACACATGTTCATGACTGAAAAATAAAAGTCAATTAAGCCTTGATGATCTATTTTGCCTCAGAGTTTTAGTATCATTTTATGCCTCCGTTAATTTTATTCTGTCGCAAGTATGATTCCCAGTCTATTGCTAGCCTTCACTTGTACTGAGCGGGAATGCTGCTCGTGCATCCAAAATCCTTAAAACCAAGTATCCCAAAGAGTCACTATAAATTCCTATGCATGGTATTTCAAACCATCCCAAGTAAATTTTCATGTGCTACCTTTAAAACCTTCAAAATACTTCTCATTTTGTGACATTGTTTTTAGCTCATGAGGACGTAGTAGTTGGGTTTGTTATCTTCCATACTAAATTAAGTCCCGACTTGCATGCTTCATCTGCTCGTCACTAATTTTGCAAAGAGCTGGTTAGACCATTATAACATCTAAAAAGTAAAATAAAATAGGCACTCCTCCATGGTATGAGATTGTTGGCAGGCACCCGAGGATTCGGTTAGCCATGGTTTGTGAAAGCAAAGGTTGGGAGGAGTGTCATACTATATAAAAGTGCATGCTATAAATGTCTAATATCAATAACTCGGAACCGCTCTCAACTTGTTTAGTATGGAAGATAACAACAAGTCTATTACTGATTCGTTGACAGGAACAACCACCTCCCAAAACAATTTTTATTTTGTTTTAAAAATAAAAAGCTCTAGCACATGTTAATCCCTACTTCGCTCTGCGAAGGGCCAATCTTTTATTTTTAATGTTGAGTCATCATCCTTTCTTTGAGCACTTCCTCGAGAGCATAACTGTCATTCTTAGTGTAATGTGCTTGTCCCAGAATACGGTTATCTGCGGTATAACTATGATGCTTTTACCTTTGATATCTTTACATCTAGTCTTCACTTGAACTTCAGAGGTGCCTTGGCATTTATGTTTTGCTCCACAATTAAGGGCAAGCGAGATACCACTCTATCATGCTTTATTATGGTCATTACAATCTTGTTGATGTTTATAAATTTCATGTTATAAGCTCTTAGTCTGTTGATACTTTTCATTAGGTAACATGATTGCTAAGTTTTATTATCCATACATCATGCAATTGTTAAAGACCTGATCATAACATTTACAATCAAAAATTATTTTGTTATCATTTACCTACTCGAGGACGAGCAGGAATTAAGCTTGGGGATGTTGATACGTCCAAAACGTATCTATAATTTTTGATTGTTTCATGTTAATATTATGCCTTTGGCACTTGTTTTTATATTAAGTTTATGATTTATTTGGACTAACCTATTAATAGTTGCAAAAGTGCACAATGTTCTTGTTTTACTCTTTGATGTATAGGAATTATCAAAAAACAAGAGGAAACCTTGTTGGAGTCGAATTGGGACTTTCCTGAAATCTGTCTGAGAACTTTTTACGAAGATGGGCTCGTTTGGAACGGAAGTCTCGCCGAAGACAAAGTTGCAGGAAATTTCCGCCGAACGTTCTAGACATAAAATTCGCCTGATTCCGAGTCCGGACGGCCGAGACAAGCCCGATTTACTGCAACCCTAGATGGGATGACGGGAATCCGAGAAGCTATATAAAGGGAGGAAACCTAACTCGTGGAGAACTCCTCCACCCACGAATTGCAGCCACCAAAAGCCACGTTTTTGCCTCCCCCATGGATCTCATCTCCATGGGGGAGGGCTCCCAAGAAGCCATGAAGGAGGGAGGCTAAGGGGCGGCGCTCCACCATGATGCCGGCGAAGGGGAAGGAGCTCCCCGCGCCGCCGCTGCCGCCCTGCACCACCGCGCTGCCTCTCCGCCGTCTTCACCGCCATCTCCATCACCAACTCCTCCTTGTATTCAGTGGTTCATCCTCCCACAAACCTCTGTACCGTCCTATGTAAACATGTTGTTTGATGCTATAATATTTATCCTATGATCTATGACATGTTTGTGTAGTTTATTTGTCTTTTGATTGCTTGGTTGAATATCTTTGGTTCATTAGAGTTGTATGTTGATATGGTACTGTCCTTTGGTGTCCATTATACTTGTGCGCGCATGGATCAAACATCACGGGGTTGGTAGTATTTGCAAACGAAGGGGGGAGTCCTGCCGGAGTGACAGAAACCTAAGGGCGCGAACCGGTTAGTTACACGTATGGGAGTAAGAGGACCTTAAACTTAAGGCTATGGTTGGGGAAACCTTAATGCATTGTTAGTATTCGCGGATGCTTTCTAACAATCCAATCATATAGTACTTGTAATCCCAAGTAGTGGAGTGCATGTATATTTAGCCTCTCCCACATAGAAAACTGCATCGAAGACAATGAACCCGATATATTCGGTAATTAATCTTGGACAAAGCCGTCACAATTACCACCACATTTCCACACTCATGGTACTGTTAGTTTATGGTTACTTAGTGTACTTTATTGCTGCATCACTAACATTTACTTTCTTGTATTTATTATCTCGCAAAGCTATCTCTCATACCAGTATTGTAGTCTAGTTTTATTTCCTAGATAAAGTAAACGTTTAGTGTGCGTAGAGTTGTATCAGTGGTTGATAGAACTTGAGAGATTACTTATCCTACCTTTAGCTCCTCGTTGGGTGACACTCTTACTTATCGAAAAGGCTACACGCGATCCCCTATACTTGTGGGTTATCACCAAGGCTCTGATGCAGTTCCCTCCAAGCTCCGGCGACCCCAAGGTCTACCAAGAATGGAGAGCCCGTGTGGAGGCACTCCTCGACTTCGCCACGGCGGCCCTGAGCCCGACATTACTCGAGCTCCCACCGTCGACGGCCCCGAGGCTGGAGGGCACAAGGCGCGCGAACCGTGGGGTCAGCCCGTGGCGAGCGCCGAGGCGAGACGGAGCCTCCTCGCACCGCTCCGCCGATGGTGAACCGGCTAAACCGCGACCGCGGCAAGGCCATCTCCGTCGGGTCATCTACCACGCGCAACCAAGATCTTCGCCACGACCTCAACAACCGTCAAACCGAGGATATGCGCACCCACATCGAACGGCGTCGCGAGCGCCATCGCCGGGAGGATCGGGACGACGACATCGCTGAACGGTGCCTCGCCCTTGCCCCTGAGTTCCGCCAGGTCACCTGGCCTAAGAAATTCAAGATCGACGTCCTCCGCTACGACGGCACCACGAACCCCAGGGACTTCCTACAGCTCTACTCCTTAGCTGCGGCAGTCGCCGGGGCCGACGAAATGATGATGACCAGCTGGTTCCCGCTGGCCCTGAAGGGAGATGCCCAGACATGGCTTCTCAACCTTCCCAAGTGCTCCATCCGTTCCTGGAGGACCCTGAAGGAACAGTTCCTGGGGGCTTTCCAAGGCGGGTACGAGCGCCCGGGGGCTCCCAGCGACCTCCACGACTTCAAGCAACTTCCGGGTGAAACTCTTCGCAAGTTCATCCAACGCTTCACCCAGAAGATGAACACAATTCCCTGCATCAAGCCAGAGCTGGTGACCGCTTCTTTCACGCCAACGTCCGCAATACCCGGATGCGCGAAAAGTTGAGCAATCGCCGCGTCGAATCCACCTGCGAGCTCTGGGAGCTGGCGGATCGATGCGCCCGAGCCGAGGAGGGGGCTAAGTTCCCCGGGGAGGATGAACCCGAGGACATGACCGCCCCCGCCAAGAACAAGAAGCGGGACTCAGGACCCGACAAGCGCGTCTTCGTCGCCGAACCCCTTCCTAAGAAGGCCAAGCCTGCGGCGGCCTCTGAGGGAGAAGACAACCCATGGTGCCACATTCATCCTGACGGCAACCACCCTCTCAAGGACTGTCGCCAACTCAAGAACCTCGCCATACGAGAGCAGCGTCGGGCCGACGGGGTGAGCCTAGACGGCTGCTACAATTGTGGCGTCATTGGGCACGTCGCTTGTGACTGTCCCACAGGTCGCCAAGGCGGAGGTGGCCGCGGATGGGGCCGCGGCGGTGGCCGCGGGGGACGAGGAGGACGCGGCGGGCAAGGCGGTCATGAACAGAACAATCAAGAAGGAGCCTCCAACAAGGAAGCTCCGGCTCCTTAGGGAGGCGGTGGCGGAAGGTTCCAGGAAGTCACCGGAGTTGTCGGGTGCATTCACGGGGGAGCCTCTCTGCCTCCATCCAACGGCGCGTGTAAGAGGCTGGTCCAGGAGCTTAACGCGGTTGCTTCTGCTCCACCCAAGCCCCTGGAATGGTCTGGGCAAGTATCTCCTTCGACCCGGAAGACCATCCTGCCAGTGTGGCCGGGGTGGGAACGCTTCCTCTGATCGTGTCGCCCATCATTCATAACTACAAGGTCACCAAGATGCTGGTCGACGAGGCTCCAGCCTCAACCTTTTGACGGCGAAGGTGCTGGTTATTCTGCAAATCCCTCTTTCTCGCCTGCAAGACACCGGCGTGTTCCAAGGCGTGAATGGAGGCATCACTCGGCCGCTGGGAAAGATCACGCTCCCTGTCACCTTTGGTGACCAGGAGAACTTTCGCACCGAGGACACGTCTTCGACATTGCAGACACGCCGCTTCCGTACAACGACATACTTGGTTGGCCGGCTCTAGCCAAGTTCATGGCCGTCTCGCACTTCGCCTACAACATGATGAAGATCCCCGCGGCCTGGGGAGTGATCACGATCAAGGCTGACGTCGACGATGCCATCTTTTGCATTCAGAAGTTCAACCAGACGGTGGCGGCGACCTCGGATGTTCCGCAAGATGTACAGGAAGCCGATGTCGGTGCATTCTCCGGGGACGGAGGGTACTCCGGAGGCTCAACATCAACTTCCTTCAAGAAGGCGTCATTTCATGAAGATCCGCAAATGACCAAGAAAGTGGCGTTGACCAGTGACGGGAGTCGCTCCATCACCATCGGCGCCCGCCTCACCGACAAATAGGAAAGCGCGCTCGTCGCCTTCCTTCGGGAAAACTCTGACGTCTTCGCATGGGAAGTGTCAGGGCTACCCGGCGTACCAAGGGAGGTGATCGAGCACAAACTGGCGTCACGAGGACGCTCGCCCGATAAAACAAGTTCTACGCAAGCAAAGCAAGGAAAAACTGGAGTTCATCGTGTCCGAGGTCGACAAACTGGAAGAAGCTGGCGTCATCAGGATGGTGCCGCACCCAACTTGGGTGGCCAACCCTGTGGTGGTGCCCAAGCCCATGACCCTCAAGTGGCGGCTCTGCATCGACTTCACCGACTTGAACAAGGCCTGCCCCAAGGATCCTTTCCCACTGCCCCGGATTGATCTCATCGTGGATTCAACCGCCGGGTGCGAGCTCCTGTGCTTTCTGGATTCTTTCTCCGGGTACCACCAGATCATGATGGCAGTGGAGGATCAGGAGAAGACGACCTTCATCACACCCAAGGGCTGCTACTGCTACACCCGGATGCCTTTCGGTCTCCAGAACGCCGGCGCAACCTTTCAGCGCGCCATGCAAGCATGTCTTGGGTCCCAGCTGGGCCGCAACGTGGAGGCATACATTGACGACATCGTGGTCAAGACTCGGTACAAGGACTCCCTCATTCAAGAACTGCACGAGACCTTCAACAACCTTCGTCGGGTCAACTTCAAGCTTAACCCCGACAAGTGCGTGTTTGGGGTCCCGTCCGGCAAGCTACTTGGGTTCTTAATCTCCCACCGGGGGATTGAGGCCAATCCCGACAAGATCAAGGCCATCGAGCACATGGAGGCGCCACGGCGAGTCAAGGACGTACAACGCCTCAACGGGTGCATCACCGCACTCGGGCGCTTCATCTCAAGATTTGGAGAACGAGCCCTACCCTTCTTCAAGTTACTCAAGAAGACGGTCCCATGAAATGGACCTCGGAGGCTGAAGAAGCTCTTCAGTCCCTCAAGCGCTACCTCGCCTCGCCTCCCATCCTTGTGGCACCAACAGAAAAGGAGCCCCTAGTACTGTACATCGCTGCCACCAATCAGGTGATCAGCGCAGTTCTTGTGGTAGAGCGTGACGCTCCTCCGGACAAGGTCGGCGGCATGCGTCCCGGGAACATCCTCCCGGGGCAACCAAGCAAGAAGAGGTAGCCAGGTGACAAAGGGCCAGAAGGCCCTGAGCCTGGCATGCCCACCGACGCCGCCATCGACGTCGCAGAAGAAGCATCACTGGGGGCTGACGCGCTCCCTCTCGAAGCAGCCGAGCCCGCCAAGGACTCGGTAACCCGCAAGATACAGCACCCGGTCTACTTCATCAGTTCGGTGCTGCGCGACGCCCGGGAGCGGTACCCCATGATGCAGAAGCTGTTGCTGGCGATCCTCATCGCCTCTCGCAAGATGAGGCCCTACTTCGAAAGCCACCCTATCACCGTGGTTTCCAAGTACCCCGTGAGGAGTCCGCTGGAAAACCCTCTCGCCACCGGACGTCTCTTGGTGGGCCATGGAGCTTCAAGGTTTCGGCCTCAAGTTCGAGCACACGAACAACATCAAGAGTCAGGCGCTGGCTGGTTTCACGGCGGAGTGGACTGAGACAGCGTTCGATGACCCGGTGGAGGAATCCAGCCTTCCCGGGAAAGAAGATCCCGACGCCTGGACCATGAACTTCGACGGCTCCTACACCAAGGGCCAGGGAGGCGCTGGAGTCGTTTTGATCTCCCCCACAGGAGATCGTCTGAAGTGCGTCGTCCAGATGCAGTACAAGGAGAATATCTTGAACAACACGACGGAGTACGAGGGCCTGCTTGCGGGACTTCGTGCTGCCGTTGGCCTCGGTATCACCAAGCTCATCGTCAAGGGTGACTCTCAGCTAGTCATCAAACAAGTGAACAAGGAGTATGCCTGCCCACAGATGGCACCGTACGTCGAGGAGGTGTGGAAGCTTCAGCGACGCTTCAACAGCTTCCGGGCCGTGTACGTCCCTAGGGATGACAACACGTCCGCGGACGAGCTGTCACAGATGGCCTCCAAGCGAGAACCAGTACCTCCCGGATCTACATTGAGGTGCTCCGGCAACCCTCTGTGTCTCCCGAGAGGCTCAAGACAAGGTCTACATCGACACTGGGGGCTGGTGACCCGTCTACTTCGACAACCCGGGAAACCAGCCCAGAAGGCGCACAAGACCCGGCAGGACCTGTACCAAGGGAAGCCATGCATCTCTGTAACGTCACGGGGATTTTCCCCAATTAGCTTTTGTTTGTTTTTCTTTTTGGCATCCTCATTGCATCATGCATTACATCACCTTGCATATTTTTGCCAAGCATAAAAATAATATTTTTTGCAAACCTTATTTTATTTTGCAAATAATAAATCCTTCTCCCTCTTTTTCTATTTTAAATTAACCCAAAAAATAATATTTGGAAATAATTGCAAAACTATTTCAAAGCAAAATTAAAGTTTTGTAAATTATTTTCTAAAGGTCTTGCCTCTCTTTTTACTCTCTTCCCTATTTTCTTTTCCCTCTTGTCTATATCTTTTATCTATCCATTATCTCTCTTTATCTTTTGCTAATTGCCATAATTGTGGTAATTGGAAAGGGTTGGAAATTCTTAATCTGGCCATCCGGCCCATCTTCTCTTCCAGTCCAAACCGAAGCCCAGCTTCTCCCCCTGTCGCTTTCCTCCTCACCTGTACGGAAAGAGAGGAGGAGCACGCACATGGCGTGCGTGGCCGTGGCCACCACCAGCGCCCCACCTGCTCCCCTCCTTTTCCTCCTCCATAAAACCAGCGAGGTGCCCTCTAGCACTAACCCTAGCTCCTCCCTCCTCGCAGCCGCCGCCATCTTCCTCTCCTCCCCTTTCTTTTTCTCCACCTCCCCTCGAGCCCTCCATGGCCAGAGCTTGCGCTCAAGCTCGCCACCGCCTCCGACCACCTCGCCTGCTGCTTCCGCGACGAGAAGATCCGCTGCATCGCCTGCTTCGTCTACGCCGGAGGAATTGGTGCGAGAACAACTACAGCGCCGACGGCATCTTCGTCTTCCTCGCCGGCCGAACACCTTCTCCGGCGGAATTCACCGCCTTCGGTCATCCTCGAGCTCGAACGACTCCTCCGGCACTCTCCCGGTGAGACCCTCTTCCAATCCCTGCCGTTTCCCATCTCGTTTGCCTGCCATGGACGTCGCGATCATCCGCTCCCTCTCCCGTCCGCCATGGCTGTGTGTGTGCAAGCTCGCCCCGAGCCTCTCCTTCTGCTTGCTTCCTGCTCTCACCCACCGGCGTACCCGTGTGACCCCACACTCCAGGAACGTCCCTACACCCCTCTTGCACCCAGCGCCGTCCGCTTCTGGTCGTCTACACCGGAGCCCTCCCGGAGTTCGTCGCCGTCGCTCTGCTTCAGAAATGTCTGAAGCTTTTCTGTTGAAGTTTAGTTAACGTCGCCTCTTCTCTTCATATCCAGCCGGATCCGTATCCACTCACAAACAGCACCGTATCACAGTGGCAGCAACTCTGCTCCTCCACCCAGTCAACCCGAAATCGAATCCCAGCCGGAGCAAATCTCTCCCCTTTTTCTTATTTTTGTACATCAGGCGCCGCAGATGGGCCTCAGCCCAGATCCTCCCGGAGCAACCGTCGCTCAGCGTGCGTCCGTTTCTCACTTCGGCCCAGTGCCAGTCCAGTTCCTCTCTGTCTATTCTTTTCCTTTTTCATCTTTTGCAGAAAATGTGTAATCTTGTATATTCAATATCTCTTGTTGTATAACTCCAATAAATGCAAGTTATATGTCTATTTTGATCAAAAAAATGCAAGGAATATTAATATGACATCCATGATCATGTTTGCATCATCTTGCTTGTTACTTAGTGGTCTTTGCATTATCACCTAAAATAATTAATATGGAATGTGTTGGGTAATTAATTAATTATTGCCCTATTCCATTTAATTTGTGTAGCTCACCCATGCCATGTCTCACATGCTAATCAATATTTAATTTGCTGGTTAGATAAATAACTTGAACCTTAATATTAATTGTCGGAATCTCGGTTCCGCTTAATTTGGCTTAAGTTGCATCTTGCCCTGTCATGCATCATATCATGAACTTGCTGGATCTTTTGTCGTAGTTGTAAGATGCATCTTTTGCGCTTTCCAGTGTTTGTTGCTTCTTCGCGGATAAGACGTTGAGATGATATGAGTAACGACAAGTTCTGCTACCCCTACCGTGTTTCCAGGCAAGCTTTGCTCACTTGCTACCATTACATTGTCTTCCATTCTTGCCGTTGATCTATGCTACCCTTATGTTACGATGCTTGTGTCTAGATCCCATTCATGTTTACCATGCAGCCACATACATCCTTATCCCTACATCCTAATACCTTGTTGCTTGTTTAACTGTTGGCCTTGCGAGTCGTAGTTGCATGCTTAGGTCTGTTGTCGCAAGTCTGTCTTTTCTTATGTATCACCTGCTTAGTATGATAGGTTGGTTTACTTAAAACTGATGTTATGTTTCTGGGAAATGAACTAAATGATAAGGCACCCGGTGGAAGGCCAATGCGTTGGTGTTTTGTTCTGCTGGTGTCGCACTAGGAACTCAGTTCTTGTCCTCTTATCCAAGTACGAGCGCACTATCCACATGTGGGTCCATGGGAACCCCCTCGACTTAGTACCGGATCTACCAACTTGTCCAGGAGCTGCAACTAGTTCGGGCTTTCCATTTGCTCATATGCATGTGCATGAGACTTGATTGATGATGAGAGGTTCGATGATATGGGGGGACATATAGGTGCGGTGCGACACGAAGTGGACCTTTCCTACTATGGTTTGTTCCACCTAGTGCGTAGACGCAAACGATTGAGTCCGCTACGGAGGTATCGGCCGGACTCTGGACGCGGGTAACAACTCAGATGGGTGGCTCCCTGGACTTGTTGGTAGAGAAGGGAAAACATCTTGTCGCGACATCCTGCCGACACACCGACGGAAGTGTGTTACTCATGGGCATTAAGGGTTGAACGTGCGTGTGGCTTAACAGTGGTGCATCCCTGCAGGTTAAATCTTTTGAGAAGCCGAGTCCGCGGTTATGGACAACTTGGATCGGATGCTGGCTAACAAGATCATAGACAACTTACACCTAATGATTCTAATTAACTTGACTAGTAAGTTAGACTTACTTTCACAATAAGATGTAACTAAAATTTGACAACTGTGTGAGTTTCCCTCGATTGCTTCCTCATACTTGGTTGAGGGGGTGAATCTGGGAAGTGTTATGTTTGGTGTTAGTTTTTAGTTGGTTCCGTCACGCTCTCTTATCTCTCTCTTTTAGCCGGAAGTTGTAGAGTGTCTCTATAGGTTGTTTAGTGCTGCTGCCGCCGCTCAGTCCACCATCCTTTACTTTTGGTAGTCTTTGTGTTGATATCTTGTGAGCATTGCTTGCCAGGCGGTTGTGCCTGACCCATCTTTGGGCTGTACTTTTATGTGCACCAACAGGTTTGAAGTCTGACGACGTTAGCTTGGGAATCCCTCCGGCTCGGCCTGGCAGGGATATGGACGCCATCGTTATCTTCAGGACTCTTAGTCCAATTTGTATCTGGTCCGTAGTCGGACGCTATTTTGCTTCCGCTGTGATTTGGGTCTTTGTAATGTATCAGTTGTATCCTGACTCGTTTGAGTCGTTCTTGTATATATATCTCCTTCTGTTGTTGTTGTGGATTCTTTTCGTGAACTGTTGTAATGTTATCACAATTCCACCCACATAACGCGCATGTTTCGGCGTGCACGTTATGTCTGGTGGGCGACCTAAAATCGTTATTATGCGGATTTTGGCGGGATCGCTTAAATCTGCATAGTACCGATTTTGGGGCGTCACAAAGTGGTATCAGAGCTCAGGTTTCCGAAACCCAGGTTGTTTCGATACGATTGGTTATCGAAGCAGCGGGTCCGCAAAGCCTGTAGGATAACCTCGCTAACGGTCGTGTATCTAGAGTGTCTAAACTATTTGACTAAAACTATTTTGGAAAGATCTCGATAGGACTCTTGTTTATTCCTTACCTTTGTTCTATTTCTCCTCTTACCTTATTTGTTTTGGAGTCTCCTCTCTTATCCATCTTTCAAAGTTATAGGATCCTACGTGGGTGGACGATCTCTTGCCTTTTAACCTATTAGGTTCGATCTTCGAAAGTCGCCTTCGAGTTGAGCCACAATCTCTTGTTAGTGGTGTCGACAAGCTGAAGATGGAGTTACAATCTCTTGTTAGTGGTGTCGAGAAAATCAACATGGAGCATGAAGACTCGATAGTTTATCCCTCTCTTCTTGTTGTCTTGGGGTGGATCGCGGGGGCGCGATCCCTTGTTAGTGGTGTCGTCTGTAACGTCCCGGGGATTTTCCCCAATTAGCTTTTGTTTGTTTTTCTTTTTGGCATCCTCATTGCATCATGCATTACATCACCTTGCATATTTTTGCCAAGCATAAAAATAATATTTTTTGCAAACCTTATTTTATTTTGCAAATATTAAATCTTTCTCCCTCTTTTTCTATTTTAAATTAACCCAAAAAAATAATATTTGGAAATAATTGCAAAACTATTTCAAAGCAAAATTAAAGTTTTGTAAATTATTTTCTAAAGGTCTTGCCTCTCTTTTTACTCTCTTCCCTATTTTCTTTTCCCTCTTGTCTATATCTTTTATCTATCCTTTATCTCTCTTTATCTTTTGCTAATTGCCAAATTGTGGTAATTGGAAAGGGTTGGAAATTCTTAATCTGGCCATCCGGCCCATCTTCTCTTCCAGTCCAAACCGAAGCCCAGCTTCTCCCCCTGTCGCTTTCCTCCTCACCTGTACAGGGAGGAGGAGCACGCACATGGCGAGCGTGGCCATGGCCACCACCAGCGCCCCACCTGCTCCCCTCCTTTTCCTCCTCCATAAAACCAGCGAGGTGCCCTCTAGCACTAACCCTAGCTCCTCCCTCCTCGCAGCCGCCGCCAACTTCCTCTCCTCCCCTTTCTTTTTCTCCACCTCCCCTCGAGCCCTCCATGGCCAGAGCTTGCGCTCAAGCTCGCCACCGCCTCCGACCTGCTCGCCTGCTGCTTCCGCGACAAGAAGATCCGCTGCATCGCCTACTTCATCTACGCCAGAGGAATTGGTGCGAGAACAACTACAGCACCGACGACATCTTCGTCTTCCTCACCGGCCGAACACCTTCTCCGGCGGAATTCACCGCCTTCGGTCATCCTCAAGCTTGAACGACTCCTCCGGCAGTCTCCCGGTGAGACCCTCTTCCAATCCCTGCCGTTTCCCATCTCGTTTGCCTGCCATGGACGTCGCGATCATCCGCTCCCTCTCCCGTCCGCCATGGCTGTGTGTGTGCAAGCTCGCACCCGAGCCTCTCCTTCTGCTTGCTTCCTGCTCTCACCCACCGGCGTACCCGTGTGACCCCAACACTCCAGGAACGTCCCTACACCCCTCTTGCACCCAGCGCCATCCGCTTCTGGTCGTCTACACCGGAGCCCTACCGGAGTTCGTCGCCGTCGCTCTGCTTCAGAAATGTCTGAAGCTTTTCTGTTGAAGTTTAGTTAACGTCGCCTCTTCTCTTCATATCCAGCCGGATCCGTATCCACTCACAAACAGCACCGTATCACAGTGGCAGCAACTCTGCTCCTCCACCCAGTCAACCCGAAATCGAATCCCAGCCGGAGCAAATCTCTCCCCTTTTTCTTATTTTTGTACATCAGGCGCCGCAGATGGGCCTCAGCCCAGATCCTCCCGGAGCAACCGTCGCTCAGCGTGCGTCCGTTTCTCACTTCGGCCCAGTGCCAGTCCAGTTCCTCTCTGTCTATTCTTTTCCTTTTTCATCTTTTGCAGAAAATGTGTAATCTTGTATATTCAATATCTCTTGTTGTATAACTCCAATAAATGCAAGTTATATGTCTATTTTGATCAAAAAAATGCAAGGAATATTAATATGACATCCATGATCATGTTTGCATCATCTTGCTTGTTACTTAGTGGTCTTTGCTTTATCGCCTAAAATAATTAATATGGAATGTGTTGGGTAATTAATTAATTATTGCCCTATTCCATTTAATTTGTGTAGCTCACCCATGCCATGTCTCACATGCTAATCAATATTTAATTTACTGGTTAGATAAATAACTTGAACCTTAATATTAATTGTCGGAATCTTGGTTGCGCTTAATTTGGCTTAAGTTGCATCTTGCCCTGTCATGCATCATATCATGAACTTGCTGGATCTTTTGTCGTAGTTGTAAGATGCATCTTTTGCGCTTTCCAGTGTTTGTTGCTTCTTCGCGGATAAGACGTTGAGATGATATGAGTAACGACAAGTTCTGCTACCCCTACCGTGTTTCCAGGCAAGCTTTGCTCACTTGCTGCCATTACATTGTCTTCCATTCTTGCCGTTGATCTATGCTACCCTTATGTTACGATGCTTGTGTCTAGATCCCATTCATGTTTACCATGCAGCCACATACATCCTTATCCCTACATCCTAATACCTTGTTGCTTGTTTAACTGTTGGCCTTGCGAGTCGTAGTTGCATGCTTAGGTCTGTTGTCGCAAGTCTATCTTTTCTTATGTATCACCTGCTTAGTATGATAGGTTGGTTTACTTAAAACTGATGTTAGTGTTTCTGGGAAATGAACTAAATGATAAGGCACCCGGTGGAAGGCCAATGCGTTGGTGTTTTGTTCTGCTGGGTGCCGCACTAGGAACTCAGTTCTTGTCCTCTTATCCAAGTACGAGCGCACTATCCACATGTGGGTCCATGGGAACCCCCTCGACTTAGTACCAGATCTACCAACTTGTCCAGGAGCTGCAACTAGTTCGGGCTTTCCATTTGCTCCTATGCATGTGCATGAGACTTGATTGATGATGAGAGGTTCGATGATATGGGGGGACATATAGGTGCGGTGCGACACGAAGTGGACCTTTCCTACTATGGTTTGTTCCACCTAGTGCATAGACGCATACGATTGAGTCCGCTACGGAGGTATCGGCCGGACTCTGGACGCGGGTAACAACTCAGATGGGTGGCTCCCTGGACTTGTTGGTAGAGAAGGGAAAACGTCTTGTCGCGACATCCTGCCGACACACCGACGGAAGTGTGTTACTCATGGGCATTAAGGGTTGAACGTGCGTGTGGCTTAACAGTGGTGCATCCCTGCAAGGTTAAATCTTTTGGAGAAGCCGAGTCCGCGGTTATGGACAACTTGGATCGGATGCTGGCTAACAAGATCATAGACAACTTACACCTAATGATTCTAATTAACTTGACTAGTAAGTTAGACTTACTTTCACAATAAGATGTAACTAAAATTTGACAACTGTGTGAGTTTCCCTCGATTGCTTCCTCATACTTGGTTGAGGGGGTGAATCTGGGAAGTGTTATGTTTGGTGTTAGTTTTTACTTGGTTTCGTCACGCTCTCTTATCTCTCTCTTTTAGCCGGAAGTTGTAGAGTGTCTCTATAGGTTGTTTAGTGCTGCTGCCGCCGCTTAGTCCACCATCCTTTACATTTGGTAGTCTTTGTGTTGATATCTTGTGAGCATTGCTTGCCAGGCGGTTGTGCCTGACCCATCTTTGGGCTGTACTTTTATGTGCAGCCAACAGGTTTGAAGTCTGACGATGTTAGCTTGGGAATCCCTCCGGCTCGGCCTGAGTAGGGATATGGACGCCATCGTTATCTTCAGGACTCTTAGTCCAATTTGTATCTGGTCCGTAGTCGGACGCTATTTTGCTTCCGCTGTGATTTGGGTCTTTGTAATGTATCAGTTGTATCCTGACTCGTTTGAGTCGTTCTTGTATATATATAACTCCTTCTGTTGTTGTTGTGGATTCTTTTCGTGACCTGTTGTAATGTTATCAAATTCCACCCACATAACGCGCATGTTTCGGCGTGCACGTTATGTCTGGTGGGCGACCTAAAATTGTTATTATGCGGATTTTGGCGGGATCGCTTAAATCTGCATAGTACCAATTTTGGGGCGTCACAAAGTGGTATCAGAGTTCAGGTTTCCGAAACCCAGGTTGTTTCGATACGATTGGTTATCAAAGCAGCGGGTCCACAAAGCCTGTAGGATAACCTCGCTAACGGTCGTGTATCTAGAGTGTCTAAACTATTTGACTAAAACTATTTTGGAAAGATCTCGATAGGACTCTTGTTTATTCCTTACCTTTGTTCTATTTCTCCTCTTACCTTATTTGTTTTGGAGTCTCCTCTCTTATCCATCTTTCAAAGTTATAGGATCCTACGTGGGTGGACGATCTCTTGCCTTTTAACCTATTAGGTTCGATCTTCGAAAGTCGCCTTCGAGTTGAGCCACAATCTCTTGTTAGTGGTGTCGACAAGCTGAAGATGGAGTTACAATCTCTTGTTAGTGGTGTCGAGAAAATCAACATGGAGCATGAAGACTCGATAGTTTATCCCTCTCTTCTTGTTGTCTTGGGGTGGATCGCGGGGGCGCGATCCCTTGTTAGTGGTGTCGTCTGTAACGTCCCGGGGATTTTCCCCAATTAGCTTTTGTTTGTTTTTCTTTTTGGCATCCTCATTGCATCATGCATTACATCAGCTTGCATATTTTTGCCAAGCATAAAAATAATATTTTTTACAAACCTTATTTTATTTTGCAAATATTAAATCTTTCTCCCTCTTTTTCTATTTTAAATTAACCCAAAAAATAATATTTGGAAATAATTGCAAAACTATTTCAAAGCAAAATTAAAGTTTTGTAAATTATTTTCTAAAGTTCTTGCCTCTCTTTTTACTCTCTTCCCTATTTTCTTTTCCCTCTTGTCTATATCTTTTATCTATCCTTTATCTCTCTTTATCTTTTGCTAATTGCCAAATTGTGGTAATTGGAAAGGGTTGGAAATTCTTAATCTGGCCATCCGGCCCATCTTCTCTTCCAGTCCAAACCGAAGCCCAGCTTCTCCCCCTGTCGCTTTCCTCCTCACCTATACGGAGAGAGAGGAGGAGCACGCGCATGGCGTGCGTGGCCGTGGCCACCACCAGCGCCCCACCTGCTCCCCACCTTTTCCTCCTCCATAAAACCAGCGAGACGCCCTCTAGCCCTAACCCTAGCTCCTCCCTCCTCCCAGCCGCCGCCATCTTCCTCTCCTCCCCTTTCTTTTTCTCCACCTCCCCTCGAGCCCTCCATGGCCGGAGCTTGCGCTCAAGCTCGCCACCGCCTCCGACCACCTCGCCTGCTGCTTCCGCGACGAGAAGATCTGCTGCATCGCCTGCTTCGTCTACGCCGGAAGAATTGGTGCGAGAACAACTACAGATTCGGCGGCATCTTCGTCTTCCTCGCCAGCCGAACACCTTCTCCGGTGGAATTCGCCGCCTTCGGTCATCCTCGAGCTCGAACGACTCCTCCGGCACTCTCCCGGTGAGACCCTCTTCCAATCCCTACCGTTTCCCATCTCGTTTGCCTGCCATGGAAGTCGCGATCATCCGCTCCCTCTCCCATCCGCCATGGCTGTGTGTGTGCAAGCTCGCGCCCGAGCCTCTCCTTCTGCTTGCTTCCTGCTTGTCAGTGACCTGGTCCCACCTGTCAGCCACAACATGAACAATGACCAAGACGCTGACGGTGGCCCAACACAGGCGAGGCCCAAGAGGACCAGGAAGAGCCCAGCGTGGTACCGAAATGGCAACTGGGCCGTCTGAGCTAGTTTAGCTAATTATGTATGTTCTATTTATAAGCTGGGGTTGTCCAGCGTTGAGACTGGGCTTGTAAGATAAGTAAGAACGGCGATGCCGTGGAATTAGCTCGGGGGAGGTGGGGAGGAACGAGCTTCCAAATCCAATTCCAAGTGATTAATTCTCGATCTACATCATGTTCCTCTAGTTGAATCGTAGCTAGCTGCTTACAATTGGTATCAGAGCTGTTCGGTCCCTGAATCTGGATTTTCCCACCCACTCGCACGCCACCCGCTTTGCCTCTCGATCTCGATTGCTGGCCATGGAGGAACTCTCTGCTGAATCGAGGGAGATCTACGATCTGCTCAAATCGGCGACGACGGAGGAGTACGAGACCCGCTTCCTCGCCTTCAAGAAGGAGACCCTGGATGCGGTGCGCAAGTTCGTCACCAACACTGACAAGCAATTCAAGACGGTGAACACCGTGGTGGACTCGATTCAAGCCACGGTGAGCTCCGATATGGAAGCGATTAAGGTCTCCATCGAGGGTGACATGAACAACATCAAGTCATCGCTCTGCTCCGACATCACAGCCCTGACGGAGGAGATCCGGCGGCTACCTCGCCTGATCCCGGAGCAGCAACACCTCGAACACCTGACGTGCATAGCCAGGAACATGGCAGTGCACTGTCGGCCCCAATGGGCACCGCGACGATACGCTACACCGGGGGAAAGCATGCGAATTTTCCATGCCTCCTCCGGTCGGAGGTAACAACTCAGACCGACAGTTTGGAGCTTCTTCCAGTTCTCAGCAATTTCAAACTGCTAGTACTGACATTACACATCATGGTCCTCGTGTTGAATTGCCGCAATTCGATGGAGCCAACCCAAAATTGTGGCACCGCAGATGCGAGGAGTACTTCCGGCGTTGGCAAACTCCAGTTATATTGCAAGTGTCCTATGCGTCTTCCCTGTTCAGTGGAGCTGTGCTACTTGGTTGGAAGCATTTTTCCAGAAGACACCAAATGCTCGCTGGCTGGAATTTTCTGCTGCAGTCATGGCACGGTTTGGCCGCAATCAACACCAAGTTTTGGTAAGGCGCCTGTTTCATATAGTTCAAGAGACATCTGTTGAGGATTATGTTACTAGATTCTCTGAACTAGTTGATCAGATAGCAGCTTATGAACCCAATCCTGATCCCGTGCATTATACCACTGCTTTCTGGATGGCTTGTTTCCTGCTGTGAGAGTGTTAGTTGCTATTCAACAACCTCAGAACCTTGATACTGCATATACCCTTGCATTGTTGTATGAGGAATTGGGAGACAGTATGCCAGCGATGAGCAATGCCCAGGGCACAAGTTTGGCTACTAGGCGTTCGTTTTCTCTGCCACCCTTACCACCGCAACCAGCCAAATGGGTATCAAAAACGGTAGAAGAGAAGCGTTCCACTCGAGGAAATGGAAGTTCTATTGATGATAAGTGGACTAGCTTAAAAGCATACAGACGTGCCAAGGTTTGTGTTTTACTTGTGGTGAGAAATACAGCAGAGAACATCAATGCGGCAAGACAATTTCACTTCATGTTGTCCAGGAAATGATTGCGTGCATTCAATCAGCAGAAGACAGTGAGAGTGAGAATTCTGAAAATGAGCAATTTCATACACCGACAAAAGAGCAACCGCAGAAGCAACAGAGTTTTCTCTTGTCTGCAGCAGCTCTGAAACCTGATGTTGTAGTACCCAAAACAATGCAATTACGAGTGCAAATTCAAGGGCAGTCCTTCTTGTTCCTCATTGATTCTGGCAGTTCCTCTTGTTTCATCGATCAAGGCCGGGCTCAACTTTTAGCTGGCGCACAATCATTACCAGGTCCGATTTCAGTACAGGTAGCTGGTGGTGCTATGCTGTGGAGTACCACCTATTTTCCTGCCTTTCAGTGGAATGCTGATGGTGCTCAATTCACTGACACATTTCGAGTGCTTGATCTGGCCAGTTATGATGGCATCGTTGGTCTCGATTGGTTAGGCAAATACAGTCCTATGTTAACTCACTGGGAAGAAGGTTGGCTATCATTCAAGCATGAAGGTGTTCAAGTTGTTCTTCAAGGGGAAAATAGTGCACTCTGCACTCATGCATTGGTTGAATTACAACTCATTCAGGAAACTGCTCCAGAGATTAAACAAATACCTGTCGAAGTGCAATCACTTTTAGAACAATATGGGAAAGTATTTGAAGCACCAACAGGCTTGCCGCCAAGGCGTATCTATGATCATCGTATTCCCCTGATTCCGGGAGCCAGACCAGTATCTGTCCGACCCTATCGTGTTGCACCTGAACTCAAAACAGAATTGGAGAAGCAAATCGCTGAAATGCTGCAACAAGGTGTTATCACACACAGCAACAGTGCTTTCAGTGCCCCCGTGCTAATGGTCAAGAAAAAGGATCTCTCATGGCGGCCAGTGATTGATTTCAGAAACTTAAATGCCTTAACAGTTAAAGGGAAGTATCCCCTTCCTGTGATTGATGAACTCTTGGATGAGTTATCAGGTTCCAAATGGTTTTCTAAATTGGACTTGAAGGCGGTTACCACCAGATACGTTTGGCACCTGGAGAAGAGTATAAAACAGCATTTCAAACTCACAATGGTCACTATGAATTTAAGGTTATGGCATTTGGTCTTACTGGAGCCCCAGCCACATTCCAACATGCTATGAATGCATCCCTAGCTCCTGTGTTAAGGAAGTATGCTCTTGTCTTTTTTGATGATATACTTATCTACAGCCAAACATATGAAGAGCATTTGCAACACTTAGCTGCAGTATTAGACATTTTGCAGCGTGACCAATGGCAAGTTAAGCTCTCCAAGTGTGAATTTGCACAGCAAAAGATTGCTTATCTTGGGCATGTTATCTCAGCACAAGGAGTTGCTACTGATGAAACCAAGATTAACACAATTCGGGAGTGGCCTTCTCCTCTCAACCTCAAAGAGTTGGTGGCATTCTTGGCATCACTGGATACTATCATAAATTCATTGAGCACTATGCTATTCTGAGCCAACCATTAACTGCACTGTTAAAGAAAGGAGTGCATTTCATATGGACATCTGAAACTGAAACAACTTTTCAGGTCCTCAAGCAAGCTTTGATTTCAGCTCCGGTTCTGGCCTTGCCTGATTTTTTCAGAAATTTGTAGTGGACACCGATGCTTGTGATGTTGGCATAGGTGCAGTACTTTCCCAGCGTGGACATCCTGTTGCATATGTGAGTCGTGCATTAGGACCCAGGAATAGGCAGCTCTGTCTATGAGAAAGAATACTTGGCTATATTATTGGCAGTACAACAGTGGCGCCCTTATCTCCAATTAGGTGAATTCATTATCAGAACTGATCATAAAAGTCTTACTCACCTGACTGATCAACGCTTGCACACGGATTGGCAACAGAAAGCACTAACCAAAATGATGGGCTACAATACTCTATCCAGTACAAAAAAGGCATTAACAATGGAGCTGCTGATGCTTTATCCAGGAAGCCCACTGCTAGTTCTCAAGTGTTTGCCACCACCACAGTGCAACCTGTATGGCTTGATGGTGTTGTCCACGGCTATGAGAACGATGAGCGTGTCAAAATGTTACTGCAGCAGATAACATTAGATCCTGATTCTGCCCCTTGTTACAGTCTCAAACAAGGAGTCTTGCGTCACAAAGGGAGGATCCTGGTCGGTCACGATATTGCACTGCAACAGCAACTAATTGCTGCATTTCATGACAGTCCCCAAGGTGGCCATTCTGGATTTCCTGTTACATACAGGCGTTTGGTGTCACTTTTTACTTGGCCAGGGATGAAAACAATGGTGTGTGAACATGTGCGCAACTGCCATACTTGTCAGAAAGCTAAACCTGAAAGGTTGCCACCTGCTGGTCTGTTGCAGCCATTGCCCATACCATCTGACCCCTGGGAAGTGGCAACAATGGATTTCATCGACGGGTTGCCCTCATCAAGGCAGTTCAATTGCTTACTTGTGGTTGTCGATAAAATGACTAAGTATGCACATTTTATTCCGTTGAGGCATCCATACACAGCAAGTAAGGTCGCAGAGGTTTTTGTTGATACTATTTACAGATTGCATGGTATGCCTCTCTCCTTAGTCTCGGATCGAGACCCAATATTCACTAGCAATTTTGGCAAGCTGTCTTTAGATCCACTGGCACACAACTGAAGTTAAGCACGCAAATCACCCTGAGACTGACGGGCAGACTGAACGAGTTAACAATCCATTGAGTGCTATTTACGTTGCTTTATCAGTGCGCATCCAAACCACTGGGCAAAATGGATTTCTCTCTGTGAATTTTGGTACAACACTAACTGGCATTCAGCGACGGGCAAATCTCCTTTTGAACTCCTCTATGGACGACAGCCCAGGTACTTTGGTCTTACAGCTTCTGACACTGTTGCTTCGGCTGACGTTCAGGCTTGGTTGAATGATAGAACTCTTGTGTTAGCATCTGCTCGTCAACATCTCTTGCGAATGCAACAACGAATGAAGGATCAGGCCGACAAAAACAGAGTGGAGAGGGTTTTTTCTGTTGGTGATCAGGTTTTCTTGCGTCTGCAGCCATATATCCAACTGTCAGTTGCAAGAAGGATCAACCAGAAGCTCTCCTTCAAATTCTTTGGGCCATTCAAGATATTGGAGAGAATTGGGAAAGTGGCTTACAGATTGGAATTGCCTGTGACTAGCAAAGTGCACCCGGTTTTCCATGTTTCACAACTAAAACTCTGCATTGGTCAGGACACGCAGGTATCCCAACTGCTTCCATCTTCTGACGACTTGTTCCAGGTTCCTGAATCTATACTGCAACAACGCCTTCGTCGCCGTGGTCGCCGCACCATCGCTCAAGCCTTGATCAAATGGAGTGGCGGCACCGAAGCTCAAGCTACTTGGAGGACCTGGAGCCACTTCGACAACATTTTCCATTGGCGCCTGCTTGGGGACAAGCAGGTATTCAAGAGGAGGGGATTGTCAGCGACCTGGTCCCACCTGTCAGCCACAACATGAACAATGACCAAGACGCTGACGGTGGCCCAACACAGGCGAGGCCCAAGAGGACCAGGAAGAGCCCAGCGTGGTACCGAAATGGCAACTGGGCCGTCTGAGCTAGTTTAGCTAATTACGTATGTTCTATTTATAAGCTGGGGTTGTCCAGCGTTGAGACTGGGCTTGTAAGATAAGTAAGAACGCGATGCCGTGGAATTAGCTCAGGGGAGGTGGGGAGGAACGAGCTTCCAAATCCAATTCCTAGTGATTAGTTCTCGATCTAGATCATGTTCCTCTGGTTGAATCGTAGCTAGCTGCTTACACTGCTCTCACCCACCGGCGTACCCGTGTGACCCCCACACTCCAGGAACGTCCCTGCACCCCTCTTGCACCCAGCGCCGTCCGCTTCTTCTCGTCTATACCGGAGCCCTCCCGGAGTTCGTCGCCGTCGCTCTGCTTCAGAAAAGTCTGAAGCTTTTCTGTTGAAGTTCAGTTAACGTCGCCTCTTCTCTTCATATCCAGCCGGATCCGTATCAATCACAAACAGCACCGTATCACAGTGGCAGCAACTCTGCTCCTCCACCCAGTCAACCCGAGATCGAATCCCAGCCGGAGCAAATCACTCCCCTTTTTATTATTTTTGTACACCAGGAGCCGCAGATGGGCCTCAGCCCAGATCCTCCCGGAGCAACCGTCGCTCAGTGTCCGTCCATTTGCAATCTTAAGCTCACTTCGTCCCAGTGCCAGTCCAGTTCCTCTCTGTCTATTCTTTTCCTTTTTCATCTTTTGCAGAAAATGTGTAATCTTGTATATTCAATATCTCTTGTTGTATAATTCCAATAAATGCAAGTTATATGTCTATTTTGATCAGAAAAATGGAAGGAATATTAATATGACATCCATGATCATGTTTGCATCATCTTGCTTGTTACTTAGTGGTCTTTGCATTATCACCTAAAATAATTAATATGGAATGTGTTGGGTAATTAATTAATTATTGCCCTATTCCATTTAATTTGTGTAGCTCACCCATGCCATGTCTCACATGCTAATCAACATTTAATTTGCTGGTTAGATAAATAACTTGAACCTTAATATTAATTGTCGGAATCTCGGTTCCGCTTAATTTGGCTTAAGTTGCATCTTGCCCTGTCATGCATCATATCATGAACATGCTGGATCTTTTGCCGTAGTTGTAAGATGCATCTTTTGCGCTTTCCAGTGTTTGTTGCTTCTTCACGGATAATACGTTGAGATGATGTGAGTAACGACAAGTTCTGCTACCCCTACTGTGTTTCCAGGCAAGCTTTGATCACTTGCTACCATTACATTGTCTTCCATTCTTGCTGTTGATCTATGCTACCCTTATGTTATGATGCTTGTGTCTCGATCCCATTCATGTTTACCATCCAGCCACATACAGCCTTATCCCTACATCCTAATACCTTGTTGCTTGTTTAACTGTTGGCCTTGCGAGTCGTAGTTGCATGCTTAGGTCTGTTGTCGCAAGTTGTCTTTTCTTATGTATCACCTGCTTAGTATGATAGGTTGGTTTACTTAAAACTGATGTTAATGTTTCTGGAAATGAACTAAATGATAAGGCACCCGGTGGAAGGCAATGCGTTGGTGTTTTGTTCTGCTGAGTGTCGCACTAGGAACTCAGTTCTTGTCCTCTTATCCAAGTACGAGCACACTATCCACATGTGGGGTCCATGGGAACCCCCTCGACTTAGTACTGGATCTACCAACTTGTCTAGGAGCTGCAACTTGTTCGGGCTTTCCATTTGCTCATATGCATGTGCATGAGACTTGATTGATGATGAGAGGTTCGATGATATGGGGGGACATATAGGTGCGGTGTGACACGAAGTGGACCTTTCCTACTGTGGATTGTTCCACCTAGTGCGTAGACGCAAACGATTGAGTCCGCTACGGAGGTATCGGCCGGACTCTGGATGCGGGTAACAACTCAGATGGGTGGCTCCCTGGACTTGTTGGTAGAGAAGGGAAAACGTCTTGTCGCGACATCCTGCTGACACACCGACGGAAGTGTGTTACTCATGGGCATTAAGGGTTGAACATGCGTGTGGCTTAACAGTGGTGCATCCCTGCAGGATTAAATCTTTTGAGAAGCCGAGTCCGCGGTTATGGACAACTTGGATCGGATGCTGGCTAACAAGATCACAGACAACTTACACCTAATGATTCTAATTAACTTGACTAGTAAGTTATACTTACTTTCACAATAAGATGTAACTAAAATTTGACAACTATGTGAGTTTCCCTCGATTGCTTCCTCATACTTGGTTGAGGGGGTGAATCTGGGAAGTGTTATGTTTGGTGTTAGTTTTTAGTTGGTTCCGTCACGCTCTCTTATCTCTCTCTTTTAGCTGGAAGTTGTAGAGTGTCTCTATAGGTTGTTTAGTGCCGCTGCCGCCGCTCAGTCCACCATCCTTTACTTTTGGTAGTCTTTGTGTTGATATCTTGTGAGCATTGCTTGCCAGACGGTTGTGCCTGACCCATCTTTGGGCTGTACTTTTATGTGCAGCCAATAGGTTTGAAGTCTAACGACGTTAGCTTGGGAATCCCTCTGGCTCGGTCTGGGCAGGGATATGGACGCCATCGTTATCTTCAGGACTCTTAGTCCAATTTGTATCTTGTCCATAGTCGGACGCTATTTTGCTTCCGCTGTGATTTGGGTCTTTGTAATGTATCAGTTGTATCCTGACTCGTTTGAGTCGTTCTTGTATATATATCTCCTTCTGTTGTTGTTGTGGATTCTTTTCGTGAACTGTTGTAATGTTATTAGAATTCCACCCACATAACGCGCATGTTTCGGCGTGCACGTTATGTCTGGTGGGCGACCTAAAATCGTTATTATGCGGATTTTGGCGCGATCGCTTAAATCTGCATAGTACCGATTTTGGGGCGTCACATTCTCCTTGGTCAAATGGTGTTGCCAGTGGAAAGAACCCACCCACCCTGGGCCCTGGACATCGTCAAGTACATGACGGAGCATGCTCTCCCGGAGGATGATCACGAGGCCGAGCGGTTGGCTCGTCAAGCCAAGCTCTACGTCCTGATCGACGACGAGCTCTACCGGTGACGCGACAACGGAGTCAAGCTCCGCTGCATACCACAAGAACAAGGCCAAGTATTGCTACGAGACATCCACGAGGGCACGTGCTCAAGTCATGTTGCATCAAGATCATTGGCGGGAAAGGTTTTCCGCCAGGGTTTCTACTGGCCAACAGTCCTGCACGACGCCGAGCAAATTGTCAAGACCTGCGAAGCTTGCCAGTACTATCGAAGAACATCAATCAGCCAGCTCAAGCACTGCAACCAATCCCAATATCCTGGCCGTTTGCAGTCTGGGGGCTAGACATCGTCGGCAAGTTGCCAAAGTCAGTTGGCGGACATGAATACCTCTTTGTGGCTGTCGACAAGTTCACGAAGTGGGTTGAAGTAATGCCAGTACCACGCCAGACGGCCCAGGCCGCCATCAAGTTCATCGAGGGGATTGTCTACCGCTTCGGAGTACCTAACAGAATCATCACGGATAATGGCACTCAGTTCACAAGTCGAGCCTTCCTCAACTTCTGTGAAGAATTGGGCATCAAGGTGTGCTTTGCATCAGTATCCTATCCAAGATGAACGGTCAAGTGGAGCGAGCCAATGCGGAGGTCCTAAGAGGTCTGAAAACCAAAGCATTTGATAAGCTGGAGAAAAGGGGAGGAATTGGATTGATCACCTACCCAGTGTACTGTGGTCCCTCAGAACAACTCCAAGCCGAGCCACCAAGGAAACACCTTTCTTCCTTGTCTATGGAGCTGAAGCTGTCCTGCCAACAGAACTAAGGCACGGATTCCCCGGGTACTCGCATATGATGAAGATGCCCAAGCTGAGCAAAGGATTGATGACATAAACATCCTGGAGGAAATGCGCTGTCGGGTGTCATTGCGGTCTGCTCGATACCAGCAAGGGCTGCGCCGGTATCACAGCCGTCATGTTCGATCCCGGGAATTACAGCCTGGAGACCTGGTTCTCCGCAAGATGCAAAATCTCGAGGGCTTGAACAAGATGTCAAGCAAGTGGGAAGGACCCTACCGGGTTACTCATACACTGAGACCCGGAGCAGTCTATCTGGAAGACGAGAAAGGCAGGCCGGAAGGCAATGCCTGGAACATCGAGAATCTCCGCAAGTTCAACCCTAATTACGAACATGAATCGCCAAACGTCGAATCCGCTAAGCACGCCCAAGGGGCTAGTGTTCTGTAAAAGGGTGTAAGAAGTCATCGCCAAGAAATAAAAGATAAGTGTTTCTATTCCGTGAGCCTCAATTTATGTCGAGATGTGTGTTATCCGCAAAACCCCCAAGCAGGGGGCTGACATGGTGCCGGTGGCTGACGGGTCGAGCGCGAGTGGCCTATCAGTAGGCACTGCCACCCGATCGTGCCGTACTGCCGCGGAAAGGAGTGAACGGGCAGTACTGTGTTTTAACGAACCTAAACACATAAATGCACATTCAACTTTGCTTGCGGGTTGCTCCGGATGAAACACTATCTCGACATGAAAAGAGGGTCCATTCTTTCCTACTGAAAGTTTGTTGTGTGCAGCGCCTTCCCGGGACAGGAACTGACGGTGGAAAGCAGCTAAGGAGTTGGATACCCGGGAGGGACAGGATGGATCGAGGACACGGCAGAAAAACAGCTAAGTCCATGCATCAGCATCCTGCACTTAGGCATAATATCTCGCTCGGAGTCAATATACCATCGACCTGCGCATGCTTGATAGTTGATGAGAGCCTTTGCGGGGGTAATGCTTCCACCCAGCGAACGGTCCGTTTCCCTCTGGCCAAGTACCTGTGGACAGTGGAGTAAGGCGCCCGGAAGGTATAGCGCTCTTAGGGGTACTACTACTGCGTGTAGACAGTCAGGGTATCTGGCACCTAAGGGACCTCCTCTGAAAACTTGACAGCGTTAGTGCAAAGGAAGATTTGGGACATGACCCCGGGAGTTGAGGCTAGGTTGCATTCATCTGAATTTAAATTCTGAATTACATTCAGTTGTGCAACTTCTTGATTACATAATAAGCCTATGCTACTAAGGCCAGTCCAGGGCCACTGGCTGTGCAGACTTGTCTTCTGCTTTATTTTCGCCTCCCGGGTGAACTCCGGACTCCCGGGGATGCCTGGGATGAAGGAGGGCATTCGTGCAGGATCTTCAGGGATCCCACGGGCCGGGGAACTTCCAGGCGAACCCCGGCACATGCTGGCTGCAGAGGAGATGCACGTGGTCCACGAACTTATCCATGATGTCCTCCTCATCCTGTACGAAGGAAAGAGATCAAGTCAAGGCGCAGGCCTTTCCCAAGGATCGTATTGCCAAAACCAAGGGGACTTTACCTCGAAGACATCATCAAGATCGCAGAGGAGGCGAATCAATCTCGGATTGCATGCGGCCTCTTTCCATAGTTTCATCTTGATTATATCCTTCCGGGTTGCCAGCGCCACCGACGCTTCCATGGCGGTGGAACCGGCGATGTTCCCCACCGCTGGGAAAACCATGGAGACCCGAGGTCGGGGAGCGACCTCGGCCTTTCCGGTGATTCGGGCTTCGCTTCCGTGGGCGTCTCCACCATGCCTCGGAAGGTGGATTCCGCCGTCGACACGTCGGACAGGGACATCTCCTCCTCTCCAGACATTGCTCTGTGATCTATGGAGGGGAAGAGAAAGGAGCAAGGCGAGAAGATGTGTCATGGGAGTTGGAGTTTGGAGGGCCTTTTATAGACCTCCCACGCTCCACCTACCCCTTGGCGTTACGGCTGCCGCGTTAATGGGGCGCGTTTGGCGAAAAACCGCTCCCATTCACATCAAGTACGACACGAAGGCCAAGAGACAAAAAGGAGAACAACTTCTTCTTCATTTCAAGATCTACAGCGGGGGCTAACTTTTACAACAAAAAGGTTGGCTCCCGGCAAGCGAGGAGCACCACCGTACAATGGAAGATGCTACTTCCAGAAGTACGTCGACGAGGCGGCCAAAAAGGAGGTCAAGGACATCTTCAGGACCACCGTCTTGAAGCTCCTCGCCCTCAGGAAAGCGAGCTCTCCTCGGCCTTGATGCTGGATGAGTTTTCCTCATCTTCATCCTCGCCGCAGGAGCTAGAGCCGCTGCTGCTCTCACTCTCGGCGCAGCATTCCACGCGCCCTCCTGTAGCACGGAAGATCTTCACGGCGAGTGTGGCGTCTCCGTCATACTTGCAGGCAAGATATTGCCCCCGAGTCAGGCGGCGGGAGCGGGCGAATGACTTCCACCCCTGACCAAGGAGCATGGAGTCATCGACGGTGTATTCTACCGAGATCCAGGAAGGACCATTGGGACAACCTTCCACCTGCAGCCACAAGCCCGGAGGCTTGTTGCTTTCCATCGCCATCGCAAAGAAGTCCGGAAGGTATATCCGGCTGCGGATCTTGCGGTGCAGATCCAGGATGAACTCGAAAGGCGCGAAGCTCGTGTGGACTGCAGCCCGTGGGGGCGGAGAAGGAGATCTTCCGCGCCTCACGGTCCCTCTACCTCCACCGCCTCGCTTTTCTCCGTGGCCACTAGAGCTTTTCTCCGTCAGGGCCGAAGCACGAGGACGTCCCACTCCTCTCTTTCCTCTCGCCATTGCAGCTATTGACCTGGGAAGGGAGGGATGGATCAAGGAAGAAGAAGATGGGGACTTGCGAGGCGCTCGTCCGCTTTTATAGCATGTAGAGCGTCTCTCTCTCCTGCCGTCTTCACAGCTTCCCCGCAGCGGGAATCGAGGAGGCAAACATAGTTATTCCCCCAAGCGGAATAACTCCAAGACCATCACGACGGCTGATGGACCGAAGCAAGGAAAGCGAGGCGTCGGGTACCCACTTTGGCCAACTCTTTGGCCATAGCCCCGGCAGCAGCTGGAGCAAGAGCCGCCAGGACCATGCCCGGGGGTACTGTCGCAGCAGTGGAACATGGGGTTCCCCTGATGCTGCCAAAGTGGGTCCTCCACTAGGGACCACCAAGAAGATGGACAAGGCAAGGAGTCAAGTACAGCAGATGGGTTAGCCCATCTGCCCCAAGGAAACCCGACAAGTTCGACAGTAAGGCTCTGCGGCTAAGGACCAGGCGACCTTCCGGGGTCACCCCCTCGCCCGGAGAACAAGGCGGGATACCCGCGGGTCCGTGCGCCCGGCAGGCGCTCAGGCGTGCCCCCGGGTCCTCCATCCGTACCGCTGAGAGGATAAGATCGCCAGCACGCTGGAAGCTGGTGGAAGACTTGGGCGCCAAGATGAAGGCCACACCCTGGTGACGTTGCCACGAGCGTAGTTGGTGGGGCGGACAGGCTTTGTCTGTCCCACCTTTTCCAAGGGCGGACGACCACGCTACCCTCCAGAGAATGCTTGGAGGAGAGGACACCTCCTCCAAAGACCGCCAAGGGGTTTTCCCGCCAAAACCCTTCACGCCCCTCGCGTGCCCATGTCGGATCCCCTTAGCCTATAAAAGGAGGACCATGGCACCGAGGAGGAGGACACGCAAGATAGAACTCAGGCAAGACTAGACTTGGGTTCGGAGGGTAGAGAGAGAGGTGATCTCCCCAGGACAGGATCTGCTCATCGTCTACCTCCGGCCGAAACTCTGCCGGGTTCACCCCAGAACACCCTTGCACACTACACCATGATGAACCTCTCAATCCAGACATGCGGGAGTAGGGCTTTTAGCCTCCGGGCGGCCTGAACCTGGGTAACTCCGTGTGTTTCTTCTGTGTTGTTTGCCCTCGCCCCTCGACGAAGAACTTGACAACCTTGCTCCCGGGTAAGGCGTCTTCCAGCCTTCTTCGCGCCCCGTGCCGAACCTAAAAAGTAGGTACCATCTACTCCCGGTGTCTGTCACCCGAGACACGACACAACACAATCAAACTACTTTGCCCCAATGAAACAGGAAGGTTGTCAATCTTCCCGGCTTGCTGTAACAAAGGATTAAACGTATGGTGTGGAAAATAGTATTTAATTGCAGGAAGTAAAAGAGAACAATTGTTTGCAGTTGGTGGTTTTATCAGTGTAAAAGAATGAACCGGGATCCACAGTTCACTAGTGGTGTCTCTCCATAAAGATAAATAACATGTTGGGTAAACAAATTACAGCTGGGCAATTGATAAAATAGTGAGCGCATGACAATGCATATAAATGACAAGATGACTACCATGATATTTAATTGGGCATTACGAAAAGACACATAGACCGTTATCCAACCACATCTATGACTAATAATCCACTGTCAGGTTAACATCCGTGTCCCCCGTTGGTATTAAGTTGCAAGCAACGGATAATCGCATTAGGTAATGTGCGTAATGTAAACAAATACATATGACCGTAGACATAGCATTGTTATGTTATCCCTAGTGGCAACAGTACACCCACAACCTTAGACGTTGTTGTCACTCGCCCAGATTTCTGGAGGCATGAACCCACTATCTAGCATAAATACACCCTCTTGGAGTTACAAGCATCTACTTGGCCAAAGCATCCACTATTAACAGAGAGCATGCAAGATCATAAATAACATGTAAGATAGATTAATAATCAACTTGATCATACTATTCAATATTCATCGGATCCCAGCAAACACAACATGTAGCATTACAATAAGATGATCTTGATCATGTTAGGCAGCTCACAAGATCTAAACATGATAGCATAAAGTGGAGAGACAACCATCTAGCTACTGCTATGGACCCGTAGTCCAAGGATGAACTACTCACGCATCACTCCGGAGGCAGGCATGGCGATGTAGAGTCCTCCGGCGATGATTCCCCTCTCCGGCAGGGTGCCGGGAAGAGCTTCAGAACCCTCCCGAGCTAGGGTTGACGACGGCGCCGCCTCTGGAACTTTTCATGGAATATGACTCGGTTATTTAGGGTTTTCCAGACGGGAGGAATAAATAGGCAAAAGGGCGGTGTCGTAGGCCACCCGAGGGTCCCACACCACCCTAGGGCGCGGTAGGCAGTGGGGCCGCGCCCAGGCATGGTGTGGCCGCCTCCCGGCGCTTCTCCGTCTCTCCTTTGGACTCCGTGGACGTGTCGGTGAAATAGGGACCTCCGTTGATTTTCGTCCAATTCCGATAATATTTCCTTAACAGCTTTTCTGAAATACAAAAACAGCAGAAAACAGGAACTGGCACTGTGGCATCTTGTTAATAGGTTAGTCCCAGAAAATGTATAAAAATGATATGAAGTGTATGTAAAACATATAACAATTGGTATAATATCATCATGGAACATCAACAATTATAGATACGTTTAAGACGTATCAGCATCCCCAAGCTTAGTTCCTACTCGTCCTCGAGTAGGTAAACGATAAAACAAAATAATTTTTTAAGTGACATGCTACCATCATAATCTTGATCAAATAGTACTGTAAGACACATGTAAATGAATGAAGTGATCCAAGTCAATGGTCTATAGTTTGCTACCAAATAGATAATGAGTAAACAACTGAATCATACAAGCAAAACTTTTCATGAATAATACTTTAGAGACATTGCGTAAAAAAGCAATAGATTCTAGTAAAAGGTATTTAACCAACACAAAGAAAGATTTAAGTTTCAGCGTTTGCTTAAACTTTTAACATATTTATCTCATGGATATTGTCAACACAAAGCAATATAATAAATCTAATATGTAGCATATAACAATTGTTGTACCAAAGTTGACACTAGTGTTTGCTTGTGGAAGATAGAAAGAAGTAGGAAAACTGACTCAACATAAAAGTAAAAGAAAGACCCTTCGCAGAGGGAAGCAGGGATTAAATCATGTGCTATAACTTTTTAGTTTTTGAAATCATATAGAGAGAAAAAATTCAGTTTTGAGAGGTGTATGTTAATTGGTCAACGAATCAGTAGTGGAAAGTACAATATGGCTCCGGCCAAACAGACTTTTAAGAGCGGCTCTCATGAAGGACGTTATTTCTACCATCAAGGCAGATCATCCCTTTTTTTTCTCTTTGGTTTACACATGCAGATGTTTCACTGAGTATTGAGTTGACAAAATGTGAAGAGATTAAGCGGTTAAAGTTGCAATTAATTGGAACTGGGCATCCCGTTGCCAGCTCTTTTTGCAAAATTAATAGATAAGCGGATGTATATGCCGCTAGTATGAAGGTAAAGTCTGCTTGACAAGTGACATAAAGACATCCACGACGTCCTCATGAGCTTGGTAAACATTGACACAAAAAGGAGTAGTAACAATTTTGAATAATTTAAAGGTAGCACATGAAAAAATTACTTGGAGTGGCAAGGAAATACCACATATAGGTAGTTATGGTGGACACAGATGGCATGGATTTTGGCTCAAGGATTTGGATGCACGAGAAGCATTCCCTCTCAGTATAGAGTTTAGGCTAGCAAGGTTATTTAAGCAAACAAGACTGTCAACCGGTACACCAAGTTTTATATGACCAACATATTGCAAAAATTATAAGACTCCACACTATCTTTCTTGTTAACTAAACCCTTTTACTAGAAAATATCTAGACCTTAGAGATACCACTCATGCAAACCAAATTTCAACAAGTTTTACGGTAGTTCTTCACTAATGGGCTTAACTTACATGATGTAAAAGTTTAATCATGACCTACTTGTTAATTCAAAACAATTGACAAGTCTCAAATTATCCAAGTTAGTGATCTACAAGAGTATGTAAGTCTTTTCCATTATACCATTTACCACATGCAACATTTTCTGTTCCAACCAAACACCAATCAATTTATTTCAATAACTCTCCAAACAAGTATAAGTGAAGTAAGAGAGTACTTTCTTTAAAAGAACTAATAGCTCTGACAAGAGATACATGAAAGCAAGAGCTAAAAGCTTAACAGCGCTAGCCGGGGAACTTCCAGGCGAACCCCGGCACATGCTGGCTGCAGAGGAGATGCATGTGGTCCACGAACTTATCCATGATGTCCTCCTCATCCTGTACTAAGGAAAGAGATCAAGTCAAGGCGCAGGCCTTTCCCATGGATCGTATTGCCAAAACCAAGGGGACTTTACCTCGAAGACATCATCAAGATCGCAGAGGAGGCGAATCAATCTCGGATTGCATGCGGCCTCTTTCCACAGTTTCATCTTGATTATATCCTTCCGGGTTGCCAGCGCCACCGACGCTTCCATGGCGGTGGAACCGGCGATGTTCCCCACCGCTGGGAAAACCATGGAGACCCGAGGTCGGGGAGCGACCTCGGCCTTTCCGGTGATTCGGGCTTCGGCTTCCGTGGGCGTCTCCACCATGCCTCGGAAGGTGGATTCCGCCGTCGACACGTCGGACAGGGACATCTCCTCCTCTCCAGACATTGCTCTGTGATCTATGGAGGGGAAGAGAAAGGAGCAAGGCGAGAAGATGTGTCATGGGAGTTGGAGTTTGGAGGGCCTTTTATAGACCTCCCACGCTCCACCTACCCCTTGGCGTTACGGCTGCCGCGTTAATGGGGCGCGTTTGGCGAAAAACCGCTCCCATTCACATCAAGTACGACACGAAGGCCAAGAGACAAAAAGGAGAACAACTTCTTCTTCATTTCAAGATCTACAGCGGGGGCTAACTTTTACAACAAAAAGGTTGGCTCCTGGCAAGCGAGGAGCACCACCGTACAATGGAAGATGCTAATTCCAGAAGTACGTCGACGAGGTGGCCAAAAAGGAGGTCAAGGACATCTTCAGGACCACCGTCTTGAAGCTCCTCGCCCTCAGGAAAGCGAGCTCTCCTCGGCCTTGATGTTGGATGAGTTTTCCTCATCTTCATCCTCGCCGCAGGAGCTAGAGCCGCTGCTGCTCTCACTCTCGGCGCAGCATTCCACGCGCCCTCCTGTAGCATGGAAGATCTTCACGGCGAGTGTGGCGTCTCCGTCATACTTGCAGGCAAGATATTGCCCCCGAGTCAGGCGGCGGGAGCGGGCGAATGACTTCCACCCCTGACCAAGGAGCATGGAGTCATCGACGGTGTATTCTACCGAGATCCAGGAAGGACCATTGGGACAACCTTCCACCTGCAGCCACAAGCCCGGAGGCTTGTTGCTTTCCATCGCCATCGCAAAGAAGTCCGGAAGGTATATCCGGCTGCGGATCTTGCGGTGCAGATCCAGGATGAACTCGAAAGGCGCGAAGCTCGTGTGGACTGCAGCCCGTGGGGGCGGAGAAGGAGATCTTCCGCGCCTCACGGTCCCTCTACCTCCACCGCCTCGCTTTTCTCCGTGGCCACTAGAGCTTTTCTCCGTCAGGGCCGAAGCACGAGGACGTCCCACTCCTCTCTTTCCTCTCGCCATTGCAGCTATTGACCTGGGAAGGGAGGGATGGATCAAGGAAGAAGAAGATGGGGACTTGCGAGGCGCTCGTCCGCTTTTATAGCATGTAGAGCGTCTCTCTCTCCTGCCGTCTTCACAGCTTCCCCGCAGCGGGAATCGAGGAGGCAAACATAGTTATTCCCCCAAGCGGAATAACTCCAAGACCATCACGACGGCTGATGGACCGAAGCAAGGAAAGCGAGGCGTCGGGTACCCACTTTGGCCAACTCTTTGGCCATAGCCCCGGCAGCAGCTGGAGCAAGAGCCGCCAGGACCATGCCCGGGGTTACTGTCGCAGCAGTGGAACATGGGGTTCCCCTGATGCTGCCAAAGTGGGTCCTCCACTAGGGACCACCAAGAAGATGGACAAGGCAAGGAGTCAAGTACAGCAGATGGGTTAGCCCATCTGCCCCAAGGAAACCCGACAAGTTCGACAGTAAGGCTCTGCGGCTAAGGACCAGGCGACCTTCCGGGGTCACCCCCTCGCCCGGAGAACAAGGCGGGATACCCGCGGGTCCGTGCGCCCGGCAGGCGCTCAGGCGTGCCCCCGGGTCCTCCATCCGTACCGCTGAGAGGATAAGATCGCCAGCACGCTGGAAGCTGGTGGAAGACTTGGGCGCCAAGATGAAGGCCACACCCTGGTGACGTTGCCACGAGCGTAGTTGGTGGGGCGGACAGGCTTTGTCTGTCCCACCTTTTCCAAGGGCGGACGACCACGCTACCCTCCAGAGAATGCTTGGAGGAGAGGACACCTCCTCCAAAGACCGCCAAGGGGTTTTCCCGCCAAAACCCTTCACGCCCCTCGCGTGCCCATGTCGGATCCCCTTAGCCTATAAAAGGAGGACCATGGCACCGAGGAGGAGGACACGCAAGATAGAACTCAGGCAAGACTAGACTTGGGTTCGGAGGGTAGAGAGAGAGGTGATCTCCCCAGGACAGGATCTGCTCATCGTCTACCTCCGGCCGAAACTCTGCCGGGTTCACCCCAGAACACCCTTGCACACTACACCATGATGAACCTCTCAATCCAGACATGCAGGAGTAGGGCTTTTAGCCTCCGGGCGGCCTGAACCTGGGTAACTCCGTGTGTTTCTTCTGTGTTGTTTGCCCTCGCCCCTCGACGAAGAACTTGACAACCTTGCTCCCGGGTAAGGCGTCTTCCAGCCTTCTTCGCGCCCCGTGCCGAACCTAAAAAGTAGGTACCATCTACTCCCGGTGTCTGTCACCCGAGACACGACACAACACAATCAAACTACTTTGCCCCAATGAAACAGGAAGGTTGTCAATCTTCCCGGCTTGCTGTAACAAAGGATTAAACGTATGGTGTGGAAAATAGTATTTAATTGCAGGAAGTAAAAGAGAACAATTGTTTGCAGTTGGTGGTTTTATCAGTGTAAAAGAATGAACCGGGATCCACAGTTCACTAGTGGTGTCTCTCCATAAAGATAAATAACATGTTGGGTAAACAAATTACAGCTGGGCAATTGATAAAATAGTGAGCGCATGACAATGCATATAAATGACAAGATGACTACCATGATATTTAATTGGGCATTACGAAAGATACATAGACCGTTATCCAACCACATCTATGACTAATAATCCACTGTCAGGTTAACATCCGTGTCCCCCGTTGGTATTAAGTTGCAAGCAACGGATAATCGCATTAGGTAATGTGCGTAATGTAAACAAATACATATGACCGTAGACATAGCATTGTTATGTTATCCCTAGTGGCAACAGTACACCCAACCTTAGACGTTGTTGTCACTCGCCCAGATTACTGGAGGCATGAACCCACTATCTAGCATAAATACCCCTCTTGGAGTTACAAGCATCTACTTGGCCAAAGCATCCACTATTAACAGAGAGCATGCAAGATCATAAATAACATGTAAGATAGATTAATAATCAACTTGATCATACTATTCAATATTCATCGGATCCCAGCAAACACAACATGTAGCATTACAATAAGATGATCTTGATCATGTTAGGCAGCTCACAAGATCTAAACATGATAGCATAAAGTGGAGAGACAACCATCTAGCTACTGCTATGGACCCGTAGTCCAAGGATGAACTACTCACGCATCACTCCGGAGGCAGGCATGGCGATGTAGAGCCCTCCGGCGATGATTCCCCTCTCCGGCAGGGTGCCGGGAAGAGCTTCAGAACCCTCCCGAGCTAGGGTTGACGACGGCGGCGCCTCTGGAACTTTTCGTGGAATATGACTCGGTATTTAGGGTTTTCCAGACGGGAGGAATAAATAGGCAAAAGGGCGGTGTCGTAGGCCACCCGAGGGTCCCACACCACCCTAGGGCGCGGGGCAGTGGGGCCGCGCCCAGGCATGGTGTGGCCGCCTCCCGGCGCTTCTCCGTCTCTCCTTTGGACTCCGTGGACGTGTCGGTGAAATAGGGACCTCCGTTGATTTTCGTCCAATTCCGAGAATATTTCCTTAACAGCTTTTCTGAAATACAAAAACAGCAGAAAACAGGAACTGGCACTGTGGCATCTTGTTAATAGGTTAGTCCCAGAAAATGTATAAAAATGATATGAAGTGTATGTAAAACATGTAACAATTGGTATAATATCAACATGGAACATCAAAAATTATAGATACGTTTAAGACGTATCAGCATCCCCAAGCTTAGTTCCTACTCGTCCTCGAGTAGGTAAACGATAAAACAAAATAATTTTTTAAGTGACATGCTACCATCATAATCTTGATCAAATAGTATTGTAAGACACATGTAAATGAATGAAGTGATCCAAGTCAATGGTCTATAGTTTGCTACCAAATAGATAATGAGTAAACAACTGAATCATACAAGCAAAACTTTTCATGAATAATACTTTAGAGACATTGCATAAAAAAGCAATAGATTCTAGTAAAAGGTATTTAACCAACACAAAGAAAGATTTAAGTTTCAGCGTTTGCTTCAACTTTTAACATATTTATCTCATGGATATTGTCAACACAAAGCAATATAATAAATCTAATATGTAGCATATAACAATTGTTGTACCAAAGTTGACACTAGTGTTTGCTTGTGGAAGATAGAAAGAAGTAGGAAAACTGACTCAACATAAAAGTAAAAGAAAGACCCTTCGCAGAGGGAAGCAGGGATTAAATCATGTGCTAGAGCTTTTTAGTTTTTGAAATCATATAGAGAGTAAAAATTAAGTTTTGAGAGGTGTATGTTAATTGGTCAACGAATCAGTAGTGGAAAGTACAATATGACCCCGGCCAAACAGACTTTTAAGAGCGGCTCTCATGAAGGACGTTATTTCTACCATCAAGGCAGATCATCCCTTTTTTTCTCTTTGGTTTACACATGCAGATGTTTCACTGAGTATTCAGTTGACAAAATGTGAAGAGATTAAGCGGTTAAAGTTGCAATTAATTGGGACTGGGCATCCCGTTGCCAGCTCTTTTTGCAAAATTAATAGATAAGCGGATGTATATGCCGCTAGTATGAAGGTAAAGTCTGCTTGACAAGTGACATAAAGACATCCACCACGTCCTCATGAGCTTGGTAAACATTGACACAAAAAGGAGTAGTAACAATTTTGAATAATTTAAAGGTAGCACATGAAAAATTTACTTGGAGTGGCAAGGAAATACCACATATAGGTAGTTATGGTGGACACAGATGGCATGGATTTTGGCTCAAGGATTTGGATGCACGAGAAGCATTCCCTCTCAGTACAGAGTTTAGGCTAGCAAGGTTATTTAAGCAAACAAGACTGTCAACCGGTACACCAAGTTTTATATGACCAACATATTGCAAAAATTATAAGACTCCACACTATCTTCCTTGTTAACTAAACCCTTTTACTAGAAAATATCTAGACCTTAGAGATACCACTCATGCAAACCAAATTTCAACAAGTTTTACGGTAGTTCTTCACTAATGGGCTTAACTTACATGATGCAAAAGTTTAATCATGACCTACTTGTTAACTCAAAACAATTGACAAGTATCAAATTATCCAAGTTAGTGATCTACAAGAGTATGTAAGTCTTTTCCATTATACCATTTACCACATGCAACATTTTCTGTTCCAACCAAACACCAATCAATTTATTTCAATAACTCTCCAAACAAGTATAAGTGAAGTAAGAGAGTACTTTCTTTAAAAGAACTAATAGCTCTGACAAGAGATACATGAAAACAAGAGCTAAAAGCTTAACAGCGCTAGATATGAATACTCAACAAGTATAAGTGAAGAATAGGAGTATTCTAATGAAAAAGCGGAGCGTGTCTCTCTCCCAATCAAGAATGCTAGGATCCAATCAAGTTGATATCAAAAATAAAAAATAACATACTGAAAATAAAAGCACACAGACGCTCCAAGAACAGCACATATGATGTGAAAGAATTAAAATATAGTTTCACTAGAGATGACCTGATAATTTTGATGATGAAGAAGGGGATGCCTTGGGCATCCCAAGCTTAGACGCTTGAGTCTTCTTGAAATATGCTGGGGAGATCCATGGGAGCCTCCCCAAGCTTAAGCTCTTTACTCTTCTTGATCCTATTATATCACTCTTCTCTCTTGACCCTTGAAAACTTCCGCCACACCAAACTCAAAGTAAATCTCATTAGAGGGTTAGTGCATCAATCAAAAACTCACATGTTCTGTAAGGACGCAATATGACCGTTACTTTAAACATTAACTACTGCCACTGATGTTATGTGAAGCTCTTCCACCCAAAAAAGAATTCCACCCAACACTAGTAAAAGAGAGAATGCAAAATAAAAGACACAATCTGTCTAAAACAGAACAGTCCGCAAAGACGAATTTTTTCGAGGCACTTACGTTGCTCAGATCGAAAAACTTTGAACTAACGAAAGATGCGTACATACATCAGGATTACGCACAAACATTGCAGATTAAAATCACATTTCAATGAATTTATAATTTTCGTACAGTGAACAGCAAAAATCTCTTTCTGCGCAGCAATCAAAATCTAGCATCATCTTATCATTAGAGACTCTTCTTGGCACAACAATGCGAAAAAGTAAAGATACAAAAGAGTTGCTACAGAAGTAAACAAGTTCTTTGACTCAATAAAAAGAAAAATTGCAGAAATAAAAATAATGGGTTGCCTCCCATAAGCGCTTTTCTTTAACGCCTTTTAGCTAGGCACAAAGCATGCATCAAGTATTACCAAGTGTAGCAAGATCCAAATCATCAAAAGCTTCCTCAAGAACATGGCTTGTCACAATAGGATTTTTCGGGTTGTGTAATTCTTGGGAAGAAAATCTAAATAATCCATCATGTGATTCACCCTCAAATTCACTAAACACTTTATCAGTTTTAAGCACATTAGTGGGTTTTGGTTTGGACACCTTGGGCACATACATAAATTTTTGCTCTTTACCCACAAAAGACTTCTGCTTTTTAGTTTTAATAGAAGAAAAAGTGGAACTTAAGGTATCAATAGCCTCCTCCAATTCACCAATCCTACGGTTTTGATTATCATGAATAGCACTAGCCTCTAAAACGGTAATTCTCTTATTGATAATTGCAAGTGATTCATCAACTTTGCTAGCACTACTAAGGCAATCTGGCAAATTTTTCTCCATAGATTCCAACTTTTTTATAATATCTCCTAAGGTAATCTCAATTTTAATATCATTAATAGGCGGTGTTCCTACCAAACTTTCAATTATATTGCTTGCTTCCAACGCAGGAGTGCCTAGAAAATTACCTCCTGTCAAAGTGTCTAGAACATACCTATACCAGCTAGTGATGCCAACATAAAAATTCCTAAGAAGGATCATGGTAGAATATTTTTTAGTACATCTAGGATGAGCATCACTGATTCTATACCAAGCATCTTTTAAACTTTCTCCACCTTGTTGCCTAAAGGAACGAACCTCGATTTCAGGGGTACTCATTTTAGCAAAATTAAAACAGGACAGAAAATAACAACTCGAAAATAAACTAGATGCAAGTAACTAATTTTTTTGTGTTTTTGATAATTAAAAACAAACAAGATAAAATAAAAGTAAACTAAGCAAGACAAAAAACAAAGTAAAGAGATTGGAAGCGTGAGACTCCCCTTGCTGAAGTCTTCTATCTCCCCGGCAACGGCGCCAGAAAAATATGCTTGATGACGTGAAACACACGTTCGTTGGGAGACCCCAAGAGGAAGGTATGAAGCAGTGCAGCAGCAAGTTTTCCCTAAGTAAGAAACCAAGGTTGTCAGATCAAGGAGGAGTAGGAGCACTTCAGAAGGTTGTTGGTGGCGCCGTTGCTCGATCACCAACGTGGAACCTGCACACAACACAATCAAACTACTTTGCCCCAACGAAACAGGAAGGTTGTCAATCTTCCCGGCTTGCTGTAACAAAGGATTAAACGTATGGTGTGAAAAATAGTATTTAATTGCAGGAAGTAAAAGAGAACAATTGTTTGCAGTTGGTGGTTTTATCAGTGTAAAATAATGGACCGGGGTCCACGGTTCACTAGTGGTGTCTCTCCATAAAGATAAATAACATGTTGGGTAAACAAATTACAGCTGGGCAATTGATAAAATAGTGAGCGCATGACAATGCATATAAATGACAAGATGACTACCATGATATTTAATTGGGCATTACGACAAGATACATAGACCGTTATCCAACCGCATCTATGACTAATAATCCACCGTCAGGTTAACATCCGTGTCCCCCGTTGGTATTAAGTTGCAAGCAACGGATAATCGCATTAAGTAATGTGCGTAATGTAAACAAATACATATGACCATAGACATAGCATTGTTATGTTATCCCTAGTGGCAACAGCACATCCACAACCTTAGACGTTGCTGTCACTCGCCCAGATTACTGGAGGCATGAACCCACTATCTAGCATAAATACCCCCTCTTGGAGTTAAAGCATCTACTTGGCCAAAGCATCCACTAGTAATGGAGAGCATGCAAGATCATAAATAACATGTAAGATATATTAATAATCAACTTGATCATAGTATTCAATATTCATCAGATCCCAGCAAACACAACATGTAGCATTACAATAAGATGATCTTGATCATGTTAGGCAGCTCACAAGATCTAAACATGATAGCATAAAGTGGAGAGACAACCATCTAGCTACTGCTATGGACCCGTAGTCCAAGGATGAACTACTCACGCATCACTCCGGAGGCAGGCATGGAGATGTAGAGCCCTCCGGTGATGATTCCCCTCTCCGGCAGGGTGGGAAGAACTTCAGAACCCTCCCGAGCTAGGGTTGACGACAACAGCGTCTCGGAACTTTTCGTGGAATATGACTCGGTTATTTAGGGTTTTCCAGACGGGAGGAATAAATAGGCGAAATGGCGGCGTCGGAGGCCACCCGAGGGGCCCACACCACCCTAGGGTGCGGCAGGCAGTGGGGCCGCGCCCAGTCATGGTGTGGCCGCCTCCTGCGCTTCTCCATCTCTCCTTTGGACTCCTTGGACGTGTCGGTGAAATAGGGACCTCCGTTGATTTTCGTCCAATTCCGAGAATATTTCCTTAACAGCTTTTCTGAAATACAAAAACAGCGAAAAACAGGAACTGGCACTGTGGCATCTTGTTAATAGGTTAGTCCCAGAAAATGCATAAAAATGATATGAAGTGTATGTAAAACATGTAACAATTGGTATAATATCAACATGGAACATCAAAAATTATAGATACGTTTGAGACGTATCAGCGAACACCAAAAACCTTGGTTTACTCAACATGCGCAACCTATATCGGTATTATACCCTGCTTACCTCATTAGAAAGGCGAAAGGCAGATCGTCACCGACACCCGAGTCGTCATCCAACTCAGCACACCGCGTTAAGCCAACCACGTCACCGAACGTTACGAAAAATCGCAATCTAACACCGAACTATTATATAGCCTACTTTCGGCATCATCCAACCATAAAAAGCATACCTACTAATATAAGATACGTACAAGAACGGGCATCGATAGCAGTCGTCTACTACCAACTGCCGACTGTAAAGTCTAGACCACTACTACCTGCGCCTCCGACCCCACTTGCGGCCTTCACCGAACAAAGGATATAAGACGTCCACATTAACTCGATAGAAATAACAGGAAAAACATCTTGGCAATGTTTGTACCGGACTACCACTCTCGGTAACAAAAAAAATTGAACTAAAACAAATCATCTGCTATAGTCTATTCATTGGCAAACCAACTATACACTGGCATAGTTTAGCTGGATACGTGAGGCTCCCAATAGGAAACCCTGGAAAAAACTGATACAGACAGCGAAATACACGTACGTATGCCTTACCAAAAACACAAGTCCGTTTGATGCAAGCAACATGCATCCTGCCACTATCAAAGAAGAAGACTTACAGGCAAAGAACGTAATATCCTCACAAACATCGCCGTTATCCACTTATTATACGGTACTTAGTAAATGAAGCGCTGCGTCATAAATAAGGAAAAGAACGACTTACACCGGATAGTAGAACCGTGCATAAAAAAAAGAATGCATTCGAAACCAGTTCTGCACACGTGTACTAAACATTGAGAGAACATAATGTCCTCACAAACCATCGTAGCTATCCAGTTAGATAACGATTCGGCAAGTTACGCGTGGCCTCGTTAACACGAAAAAACCTGATAAGAACGACTTATGGCGGATAGCACAAGCGTGCATGAAAAAAAAACAGATGCACTCAAAGCGAGGTACGCACACGTGTACAATGACCGATAACACCTGCCCTGCACGTAACTGACACGAAAACTACACGCGTCAACGCCATCGAGCAACACAAGACACGTAAACGACCAGCTGATATAAAAAAAGACACATAAGCGTCCTTATATATCGCGTTGCATTGTTCAAACAATGCCCTCGAACCAACTCCACCTAGTGAAATCTCGCTCACGTACGTCTCCCTGCATCCGCACAAAGAAATATGTACTGGAACATAGCTGACCATATACAGGATCTACTTATACCTCCTATACAGGACGACGTTGTGCAATTTTGGTCAATAGAAGGCAATGCACCCCTGGAACACACCGTCCAGAAATATCTCCGGGCTTATTTCAGCAACACCTTTTTTTATCGAGTAAGGTTAGCTGATGACGGCGTCTCTGTCTTCGCCCGAATATGGGACATGAATAGCGCCTGGAGTTTTCACGGCAAACTTCTCTGGATAGATGGAAACTGCGTGGGATGTGCAAAAGTACATCCATACTTCATGTACCATGTCGATATACCCGATGAGTAGACAACCAAAGTGTAGCCATTGTTCACTTATTAATACCAATGTCTGTGAATCAACACACACGTTGTTTACTAATTTAACTAGCAGGGTGGCCCACGCATTTGCGCGGCTAGATTTATGAAACTTGTTCCATTTGGTATTTGTTTGCTCTATATCTATTATTAAAATTGAAATTTTAAGGCACGTGTCTATACCTGCTAGCTTTTCCTCAACCCAATTGTCAACTACACAAAAACCCACCTTTTTCTATTCTTGGAGTTGTGCTATTAGCAATATGTTGGAAGATTCAAATTTGGTGATAGCACAGTATATATGACTTAGCCTGCAAAAGCTCTTGTAGCCAAAAGATACGAAGATTATTCTGCTTCATCAGTTTTAAGGGGATGTGATTGTATATTATAAAAAACACACACTTTACTCGTTAGGTCTACAACAATCCTTGTAGGTATTATATTAATTTTGCAATCACAATTTTGCAGGAGAACAATAAACTTTACAATCAATGTTTCTCGACATAAAGTGGACTAATAATTGAATATGAAAAGTGATACAACATGCGCTAATTACCACTGGTGTGTCGCCTTCTGTAATGTTCTTGAGATATATATTCTCATAAACCTGGACAACATTGTCTCACCCTCTAGATCTTTCTTTAAAAGATATCTAATTCAATATGTTTCCAACATAATCTTTCTTTTGGTATGAGCATGAAAATAGTATTTTTTTTTGCAACCAAATGAGAAATGAAAACTCTTAGATTTCTTTTCGGTTATCAACAATTTCTGCTCTTGTGCAACAAAAGAGACCTAACCATAACAATATTATAGCCCATCCCATTTCATCCTAGCAGATGTACAGAGGATGATCACTTTGAGTAGGGAATAATCTGTGCGGAAAACAATAAATGGTACTCCATCCGATCCATATTATCCTACTAAATCAGTGACAATTTAGATGGATCAGAGGGAGTAGTTAATATAACATTCCTATTAACCTGACGAATCATACATTTTTCCAAGATGGTTTCTTTTACACTTTAACCGAGAGCAATTTGACAAATGAACCTTCTATTTTCTTCAAACCACAAATTGATAGGTGTTGCCTGGTTCTGCTGAAAGTACTGCTTTTAGACTTCATGACAGTGCAGTAAAATTTTGAAACTGATGGAGAGTGTACTAATTAAGTAAAAATATATAATATGGGAAGTTGATGTAGCAATGACCTATATGATTTCACACAGGCACCATACTGAATTTTAGAGTAGCCCCCGCACATCTACAGCAGCTCTTTGACGATCCTCATTTTTATTTTGACCGTTGCAAACTTTGAGGATATTTCCTTTATTCTAGAAAGAATTTGATACTGTCATCTTCGAAGATGAGTAATTTCAATATATGGTGCAATTGTTCGAAAATATGAAGCAATGCTAGAATATGACACATGAATCAAAAAGAGGAGATGTACTATGTTAAAGTGCCTCGTGCAGGCTGCAGCTTTGTGAGGTGGTCAAACCCTGCAAATTGCATCTAAGTGAAGCTCGACATAACCTGGATCAATCAACCAATCCATGTGCGTTGGTTGACACCTTATGCAAGCATGCGCCGACGGCTAGAACCTTACCGCTTTCGCCACCATGTCGTGTATCGACGTGACCAACTGTCATCAACACCTGCAACATAGATCAATCCGATCCTGATAACGGCGGGCAGCAGTTGACACAAGTTTGCGTTGATGAACCTGTATATATTGGAGCACTTGAATTCATCCACGTCTAGATAAGGGGTGCACAGCATTTCAGCAACAACTTGGGAGAGAGAGAGAGAGACTCTGGTGCAAGATGAGAATACAATTAACTTTTTGCTCCCAGACACCAATGATCCCTCCAATTTAAAAATTCGAAAATCATATTTATGGGATTCAAAAAGTTCTGAAAAAATCTACGGGTGTAGCTAATAGTATATTCCACGAACGCGTAAATTTGAACTCCAAATACCTTGTATTTTGAGCTATACAAAAATGATAAATTATGGATCTATGGATCTAAATATGGCTATTTTCAAATCTTTAATCTTACCAGATTTTATTATTTTTGTATAGCCCATAGTATAAAGTATTTCAAACTGAAATTTTGCACGTTTATGGGATACACCATTGTCTACACCCATGATTTTTTTTTCCAAAATGTTTTGAAACTTAAAATATAATTTTCGATTTTTTTAAAATGGAGGAGCATTTCATGAAAGAAGTTATATACTGTCCTAGAGAAAGTATTAAAATACTGACACATACTATTGTTTCAATATACATGGAGAAAAATTTAAATCATAAGCTTTTTCAAATGAAAGAAGAATAGTCGGAAAAAGTGCATAAGGATTGGAAAAACAGAACCCATTATCGTATACGAATCAGATTGCCATATGGAGGCACATTTCAAAGATTTATTTATGCTCCTTGTATACATATGTCTGAGAAAAGGTAAAGTACTAAACGAAGAAAAAGCAACAGTAGAAAACATGATTTAGGTACAGATTTTCCTGAAAATATAAATCCAGGTATCTTTGGAAAACTAATTGTGAAAATCGTGGGTGCATATAATGTTGGCTTTCTCACATAGCAGAGGAGAACAAAAAGAAAAAGGAATGGAATAAGACCTACTGATGTTTAATTCCTCAAGGCTATGCAGAACGTAATGCTCACAGTGCAAGTTGCAGCTATTCTCAACGTAATAATCAGAATGCCTGTTTTTTTTTCACTTTTCACTTATAATAGTATTTAAGAAATACATCGCTTTGAAAATAAGTGAGCATAAAAAAGCACATGATAACTGGGAAGCAAAGAAGTAGCATTCTCGCTACAGTTCCTTTTTCCGTTGAATCAGTCGAGCTTTCGTTTAATAAGCATGCAAATATATGGTATCCCAGCATGAGCTATTTAAGTAACTACATGAACTAAATCTGATTTCAAAATAGGTGCAGATATTAAGTAGCTATAATCCCAACCTATTCAAAAGAATTCATATCTCGAAAATCACATGCATATGAGAGTAAAATAACTAAAGTACGTTCAAGGTAATCCTTTAATATTATTTAATTTTACAACTGAACATAAATTCATTGACTGATAGTACCTGGGCTCAACTTTGATCCTCAAATTTTGGTTCTACAATATATCTGATCCAGCACATCAATATAAATTAGTTAACCTCTTCTTCCGATCTCACCAATTGGGTGTTATATAATTGAAGACACCTTATTTGGTAAATCACACAGTTTAAGATCTCAGCCATGCGCACAACCTTCACAATGCTGGTTCCAACATACTGCAGCTGGTCCTGGTCGAAAGAGGCATTGCTGAGCTTGCATAAGCGGCGTCGTCCTTGTATTCCATACTGACGTCGCGACGCCACTCTTATGTCCTTCCTTCGCCTTGTAAAAAGTTCTTGTAGAATTGAAATATATTTTTGTAAAAAGGTTCACTTTTACTGATTATCCTCAATATATAGAAGGTGTTGACAATGTTGTAAAACACACTGTCACTCAATCTGAAAGTAAGTTCAGTGTACGAACCTGTATGTCTACACCGCTGCTCCTATTACATTAACAATGGTGGACTGGGAATGATCCAATTAGGTTCTCCAGATCAATCAAATTCACATCTTCCTGTGGGAACCGTGGCCCTCCCTTCCACATATACCTGAAACAAAAGGAAAAAACTTCGTACATTAGCTTATGGAATTAAAACCTGGGTTGCTTCCATTGCTACGAATCATGCAAGTGCTCCAGATGAAAACTGACATTCTGATTCTTCTCACAAACTAAACTGCCAGAAGACCAGAATAGCCAGAAAAATATTATAAGAACAAACAGATTTTCCGAACTTCAAGAATCATCAATCTAGACTCGTGTGAATATTGGTGTTCAAAACTGCACCAGCCTCCCTGCTTTCAGATCAATCCAACACAGGGCAAAATCGCAAAAGTAGACATCATAGCTATGTTTAGGTGCTCTTTTTGCTTGGACATCGAGACTGTTGGCAGAGCTGAGAAGAGGGACATCAGAATAATGTGCTAGCTTTTTTGTAGCCATGGCGCAGTGGTAAAAAATCTGCACAACATGGTGAAGAACGCCCCAAGGAAGAGAAGCAGAGGCGTCGCAGCGGTCAGGAACAGAGGAGAAAGAGATGCGACAGTAGATCCAGCGGAGTCATGCGGCGGCGAGAACCGGACTCGACGCGGCGGCCATGGACGAAACACACCGGACTCGATGCAGTGGCCATGGACGAAACAAAGGCGATGGAGGATCACAGGAGCCGTCCGGAGCAGCGGCGGCGGCAGATCAACAGAGCCGTCCGGAGCGGCGGCGACAGATCAGACTTGGGTTTAGATGACCACCGCAACACGATCGCCTGGGCAGGGCGACAGATCAGACTTGGGTTTCGATGACCACCGCACCACGATCGCCTGGGCGTGGCTGCCTTGCACCATGATCCGTATTGTTCTATGTCTGCATGCCAGAATCTAATTGTATATTCCAAAGCTTGGTGTTTGTCTTGTACACGCAAAGCGATTGCATACGTAGCCGTTTCGTGCGCCGACGTGAGACCGCTATCCTTAGTTCGCGTTTGATAAATCTCTACCATTGAGATATCTTAGCTGTACGTCGGTAAATCTTCACCGTCAATTGTTTGTTGTTTTAATAATATAATAGATTAACCCTGCAGAACCAGAAAACCCCTTTTTCCATATTTTTGACTTTCAGAGATCCAAACGACGTCCAAATGACCTAATATTTCACGGGTGTCAATTTTTAGAAGGAACGAAGCGTAGGAGCGAAGGAAACGAACAAATGGAAACCCGAGGACCAAAAGAGGTGGCCCACGTGGTCAGATTCCTTGACCACGTGGGACCCCCCATCCTGGGCCTCAAGCCTCCGATGCCGTCGATCTTCGTCCCCGTGCCTTCGTCTTGACCTAAAAACTACTATAAAAATAGTCCCCCGACGGCTTTTGGAAGGAGGCGGCGGAGAAACACAAAAACCACAAAACAGGAGACAGAAGGCTGCCGCCGGAGAAGATCGGAGGGGCGAAACGCCGCCGGAATCACCTCCGAAAGGCTCCTCCATCCCCCCTCCGGAGTATCCATCAACACCACCGTCAAGACCAGCAAAAAAAGTTATTTCAAACAGACGATTTTTCGCAGCAAAATCAAAAAAAAATTCAAAAAAATCTAAAAAATCTAAAAAAATAAAAAAAAGCCAACAATCTTCTTTGTTATACATTTCTGTGTGAATTTTTTAATTTTTTAATTTTTTTGAATTTTTTGAACTTTTTTTTGATTTTGCTGCGAAAAATCGTCTGTTTGAAATAACTTTTTTTTTCTTTTGGAATTTGAGGAATCTGTGAATTGCTGACCGGGAAAAACTTTTGATTCGAACTCGGATTTTTCTCAAGATTTTTTTGACATATTATTTGCGTTATTTCGACGTCGTATGCAAAAGTTATGGCCGTTACAAGTTTTTTTCCTGTTTGTTGCAGAAAAGGACAAAATTCATATTTCAAAATTTCTATACCTACTAGACACTCATACCTAACTACATGTCAAAGGATTTTATTTATTGAAATTTTTATCATTTTATTTTACTTCCTGCAAGACAAAAAAGGCGATCCACCGGGGGTGGGATTTGAAAAATAATAATTCTGTGGCGCACCAAGCTTGGTGCGCCACAGAATTATTATTTTTCAAATCCCACCCCCGGTTGGTGCGCCACAGAATGTCACCTTTCTGTGGCGCACCTGGCTGGTGCGCCACAGAATGTCAACTTTCTGTGACGCACGTGCCAGGTGCGCCACATAATTATTTTTTTCAAATTTTAACCCGCCCCCCGGATAACTTTCTGTGGCGCACCTGGCCATGTGCGCCACAGAAATGTGACTTTCTGTGGCGCACCTGACTTGGTGCGCACCTGGCTAGGTGCGCCACATAAATGTGACTTTCTGTGGCGCCACAGAATGTAACCTGTCTATAATGGTTTTCCCACTAGTGACACGACAACTAGAAGGAGCGCCACAGCTGGCGAACAGCACGACATCTAGAAGGAGCGCCACAGCAGGCGAATAACGCGACATCTGGCAAAGGCCGCCATAACTGGCAATCAACGCGAAACGACATCAAGAAACAGCAAGATGAAACACGTCTCACAACGGAACAAAGTCATAAATCCAAGCAGAGAGGCGACTCCGACGCAAGGCCGAATGCGCCCCCGAACCAAAGATGTCTCCCAAAGAATATCGGAGTCGCCTCCGACTTCAGGTTGAACTAAAGACACGAACAAACAAAACATGCACTCGCATCGGTAAGACTTGTAAGTCATGACAGCACACTTACAAAGAAAAAAAGCAAACATAACACGAACGGCGGCATCCACGGAGTCAGGATTCCGATGAAACACCCCACACACACCTCCATACACAGCGCAATGGAAAAAATGATCCGACGCACCAATCTCATAAGAAACATCGCAATTCCACATGCAGATCTCGGCACCGAAAACATCAAAAAATATCTGCAAACAAATATCACAGCGACATCATACATGCCAGTAGTACAGGACAAATTTCAGTGGCGGATAATCGAACAGACCACAACATTCGCCTCCAACAACAATAACCATCTCCCGAGCCTCCGAACTCCCCTTTAAAGTAGGATACATAACAACGACACATGAACTAAGACATCTGAAACACGTAGCAGACTCGACAACCATAAGAAGCATCAGCAAATGGTAAAAAACAACAAACACAAAGGAAAGAAGCAAAAGAATGACACCCTTACCACCTTCAAAAAACTCTCCACGTTTCTTATGGAAACAACAACGACAATACCGAGCGATAAGCATACGATTGGCTAGACACAGACCTGAACGCGTAAGCGATCTGTTGGTACCTAAAATCACATGAAACGTGACAACAGCTCAGGAGGGCCACACACAAAATACGTACGGACATTCCGTCCTCATAACCCCGAGCAACGCACACAGGAAAGCCAATAAACCGAGGACGACACACCACATCCCAAAGAGACACCCACGAAAAAGCGCACCACCAAAAGGACAACTTCACAGATTAAAGCAAGACATCACAAGCTGCAAACAACATTAAAAAATTAGAGTTAGCCCTGGAAAACAAAAAGAGAAGGAACCCACAATTCGACGGAAAAATCAAATATAGACATTAACATACCTACAAAGATGAATAAAGCAAGAACGATCACCGAGAAAAATTAAAACCTCCCGACTAACATGATATGTGATTCAACCCCGAGAACCAACGGTCGACTAAAAATAGAGACGTTCGAAGCCAGATAACGACTCCCAGGAAAGACAGACGACAAACCCGAACACAACAAATGCACATCCCATCCATCGCCAACACCGATCTGGCAAACCCGAAAAGAACGCCTACACGAACAGAACAGAAAACCACGATAAAAAAATAAAGGAAAACCGCAGAGGTTAGGACAACAGAAATCACGGATCGCAAAAAAAAAGCCACAACCAGAAACAGAAAGAGAAAAAAAATCAAAAGTAAAGCATGAACATACCTTCAGGAACAGACGCGTAACGAAAAACAAACAAAATACCCACGAAATAAAAATGACTCCACGTGAACGGAACACGTCGCAGGGTTAATAGTCGACTGATGGCAACATCTGTCGAAAAACAGATTGCTTGAAGGTCGTGTTACGACTCCCGAAAGAGAACAGAGAGAAATACAAAAAGAAAAACGTAGGACGAAAGTAAACTCACTACGTCTCACATGTCCATGAGATAGAATAAAAGAATAGAAAGCCACACCTCTATAAGCAAAAGAGACACAGCAGACAGCAGGAAGTAAAAAAACAAATACAGCGAGATATGAGAAAGAATACGACGTTCACAATGAAAGGAAAAGGCCTCCAAAAAAAGAAAAGACCAAACATGTTTAACACGCAGAAAAACAGGACGGAAAAACAAAACAAGACAAATCGACACATCAAAAAGACGGAGAACAAACCTGCCAGAAAAAGCGGATCAGACGAACAGAAACACAAGATCCAAACAGCAAAAACAATAAAGAAAGCAAACAACAAATACAACCAGCGCCAGGAACAGAGAGAAGAAAACGAGGCGAAGAAGAAAAGGAAGAACAGTCGCAACGAACAAAAACCAAAGACCCAAATCTCGAGAAGCAACAAAGAAAGCAAGCAACGAACAGCAGAAACACGAAGAACAGAACAAAAAAATGCGTCGACAAAAAGCACGAAGAACACCAGATCTATTCCAAACATAAAGGCACCGAAGAAAAAACAGGGAAGAAGAACGACGAAGAAGAAGAGGAAAGAAGAACAGAAGCAAAAGAAGACGCAAAAGAAACAACCGAAGCGTAGAGCGATGTAGTACGACCTATATAGGAACACTGAACCAACACGCCCGGACACGCGTAAGGCGTAGAGCGCAGACACGTCAACACTCGGTGGACACGTCCCGTGACTGGTGGACACGTCCGCACATACCGCCGACCAACAGTCGCGGGACGTGTCCACCCACGTGTCCAACAGGCCGGCTGAAGGACGCCCGAGCCCGCAGTCCAGGCCGACTTCGCGTCAGTCGGCTCCTACACGCCGCCGTATGAGGCGTCTCCTACACGCCTCCGCACGAGTCCACGCGTCGCTCCAGGAAAAATCAAACTCATAATAGAATGGCCGAGAGGACTTTTCCACGCCGCACGTGGAAAAGTCCGCGCGCGGTCTCCCAGGGACAGGTGTCGCGCGCGCAAAAATCGCGCGGAGGCTAAAAAATCGGAGAAAAATCAAAAACTACTACTCTTAGTATATAGAGTTATGCTTATTCAAACTTTATGTTTTCCACACTTGCATCAATTGCTGAACAAGTGAATATACTATGGGTTCTACTGTTGGGTAATACACCTTATTGGTCATCAGCCACCTGATTGGTCGTCAGCCCTATCGTCTACCGCTTTGACGTACGACGTCGAAAGGGGGCAGCACGAAGGTTTTCACATGATTGTATCTTGTGCACCACAAGTGGGAGTTTGATGTTGGCTCTTACAATGTACCAACACACTCTAATACATATTTTAGGACACCACCTGGGTTTTGGTATGATTCCGACGCTCCATAGCCCTTTGGTCGGTACCCTAAGCAGTTTGCCCAAAAGCCGTCAACCCTATCGTCTACTGCTTCAACGGGCGTCGTCGAAAGTGGGTAGCTTAGTGGAAATTTCTTGTTCGTCGTGTTAGGGTAGCTCATAGAAACATTCATACTAACTTTGGGCCCATGTTTTCATAGGATTCCAACTAGTGCACCAGAATTGAGAGTTCAATGCCTTAGAACTTTAGAAGTAGAACCTTCGTGCGGGATAATTGTGGTATGTAAAGCGGGTCACCCTTAGGAGTTGATGTTGGCTCTTGAAAAATGTACCACCGCATTAATATATATGTTAGGACACAAGACTGTTATGGTCTGATTCCGACGCTGGTTGAAACCCTAAGCAGTTGACCGAAAGTCGTCAGCGCTATCGTCTACCTCTTCGGCGGTCGTCGAAAGGGGTAGCTAAGTGGAATTTTTTCCTTGGTTGTGTTTGGGTACCTCATAGGAACATTTAAAATCAACATCACTTTCTACAAAAGGAAACATGCCTACAATATGTGTTATCTGACATGTGCGCCATTTCAACAAGTATGTACAAGTGCTAAAAAATATGACGTACGTGAATAAACTATATATTGTGTTTCGCAAAAAAAAACTATATATTTGTATTAATTGTTTTTATTACCTTTTAAAATCGTCGTAGAATTATGCATATGTATTATTTCCAAACCAATAATCCACAAGTGCGGCATGCGGCTGAACGCGCGGGAGACGCAGCGTCCCTTTGGGAACACGCGCCTTTATTTCGCTCACCGCCCCCTCTCTCTCTTCCAGTCCTATCACTAGCTCGCTCGCTCGCTCTCGATCTCACCCTCCTTCTCTCTCACAGTCGGCGGTTTCTCTTCCATCGGCACATCGACAACACCGTGGCGACCATCTTCGGTGGGAGAAGAAGGCCTAGCATCCTCTCCTTCCTGGGTAGATAGGATCTTCATACGCCCTTTCGAGATGACCGCGCGTGTCGTCCCGTCGCGTCTTCCAGGGCTAGTTTCGTCAATGGTGGTAAGATGATATCTAACCCTCGTATGCCTTGTATAGTTGTATGCATCGTAGATCTGTAGTTCGAGATCTATCTATCTGCATAGTAGGACTTGCATGGTAGATCTACATGTTTTTACTGATCAATGTGCGTCTCTGCTTCGTTTTTTCGCCCGTACTGGTCGATTTGGTATATGGCTTAAACTTGAGATATTTAGCATGCATAGTTCATCTATTCCCACCATGATTTCGATCGGTTCAGATTTAATACCGTACCTGATTTGGTGTTTCGGGTAGATTGCGCTTAGATTTGGGTTTTTTCAGGTTCATAGCTTAGATGTTGTGTTTTTGCTAGCTTAGTTCATCTTTGGCCAATTCTTGTACTGCTGTCTGGTCCATGTGCACAATCTCCTTGCATGTGTTGGCAATGTTTGAGGCATGTATTACATTTTTTTTGCGTTGTTCCATATGTGTTTAATCTGAGTGCATGTCACAATGAATGATTACTTGTGATTTGTATACTCCTATAGCCGGTGATTAAATTTGGCACAACACAAGTGCAAGGTGTGATTCCATTGTACCCTGTGCAATGTATAAGCAAATTTCTTCTACAAAGCTCATGGTACTTTGGAATTACTCGCTGCATTCTTTGTGTGCTTGTTATGAGGCAAACTTTTGATATTATTTCGCCAATGATGATGTCTTTGACACCTGTTTATGGGGCTGATGCAACATTGTCTCCAGCAGATGGCCACCAAAAGTAAGAACCAGCTACAACTAGATGTGTCTTCTATTTGCTTTTGATGGCCTTTCTGCGGTGAACCATAGTTGGCTCTGCCAGTTGTTTTCAATGTTCACTGTTGCCAATGAGTACATAGTTGTTGATCCATCTGTTGTTTCAAAATATGCATTATCCTTTTTGCCGATGATTCAAATGTTCATGCTTCGTGTGCTTGTTTTTGTTCCGGCTCAGGTTCCAATGCCAATGAAAGCAGAAAACATGGAGTTCTGAAGTGATGAGGAGCATAACAGTATTGCTAATGACACTCATCATGATGAAAACATTGATAAAATCTGCTTCAATAGAGAATCTGATTCTGAATCTGATTCGGATTATGAATCTGAAAGTGATTGTGATGAAGAGGGCCTACGCATTGTTACAACTAGGGGGAAATCTAACTTGGATTGTGAAAATTGAATTCATCTATGCAAAAATGTACTACTCTCTAAAATTTACTTTTCTTTCATGTAGGTCCTTTTAATCAGGGGAATAAAGATTTCGAAAAGCACATCTGTTATGGCAACCATATGGGTTTATCAGTGAGAAGGCTCAAATTTCTCAAGAGACAAGTATCGAGGAGAAAACCTGACATACCTTTTTATGTCTGCCAGATCACCCCCTCTGCAGTCAAGGGGAGGAACCCCAAGATGGTGAGAACTTTGACATTCTTTTAATATCTCATTTCACTAATCGACACACCATAAACTGATCGCTGATTTCTTTTGCTTTCAGTACTTCTCAGTGGATTACAATCAGAAATTCCTCAAGCAGTATCTACTTAAAGAAAGACTTTTGCGTGTCACTAACGAGGAATACAAAGGTTCTCGTCAAGTCAAGATATCGATGAGCGAGCATGATGGGCGTGCGATCATCACTACAAATTGGGCAATTGTTGTCAAGGACGCCCAAATCCTACGACATGAAATGGTTATCTTCTGGTTTAAGGAACATGGACACGGTCTTTGTGTCAACGTGTTCGCCGGTATACCGGTTGAGCGATGCATGTGTCGCTGTTGCTATGGGTTTGTGACATTTGTGTAACCTGCTGTGCAAATCTCAAAAACTTGAATAGATGGTCCGTGGGGATGAGTTCTAGTGATACTTGGTTGATTAGGGCTAACAGTTGTGGCTAAAATTAAGTTGTCTAAGTAGGTTGTTGAAATTGTTCTCCCAGCTTTAAAAACAGACAAACAACTTAGTTACTTATATAAGAATCGACATAAGAGAAAACTAAATTGATTCAAACACACGATAATTCTTCAACAACATTCAGCACTAGATTATGTAGATACGAACAAGATCATTACAACGCTGCGGCATACAGCTTCACCAAGTTAAAACCAACTGCTGCAGCATACAGCTTCGCCAAGATAAAAAAAACACAGCTACGACACCAAACGCAACTAAGAACATGACGGTTTACCATCAGTAGCACCAGTTCCTCCTCTTCTTCTTTTTGAGACTGCACGATGCCACATTCGACACCAACTTAAGCCAGTTCCCCCAGAAAGAAACTGAATGCAGCGTGCTTCGCCTTGTAGCTGTTTGGTTTCTTCGAGCCAAACGAACCGCGGCCTGCTGCATGCTGCTAGACACTGATGCGGTCAGTAGCAACCCTCTTGTTGTAGAATGGGCAGATCCACTTGAGACCTTGAAGGTACTGGATTTATCCAGCCCGCAATTTCCTAAGCACATGCCTGGCTTTAGCATGCATCGCCCCCTCGTCATCAGTTCCCACTTCTTCATCCGAAAGTTCCTACAAAATAGTTTTTGGATTAAAGCCAACATATATATAGCATTAAATAATGTATAAATATATGGTCATGTATTTAGTCACAGAGAACTTTGCAATATGCGTAATTGATATCTTGCAATACCACATCTTGAGCACATACAAACTTCATTACTTTGGTATGAAAACTAGAGGGGCGGGCTAGATTCGACCAGTTATACTAGTAACTCAATCTAGTAAATCAATCTATTAACTACCAGAGATTAACCCAAGCCATTCAAACTAGTAACTCAATCTAGTTTTCGAACAGGGGGTGTACCGATTGCTCGTCGCTGTCGTCCTCATAGAACGGCCAGAAGTTCATGTTGTCCACAGTGGCGTCCTCGTAGAGCTGGTCAATCTCCGCGTACACAGCAGCGAGGTTAGACGCCGCGACGGCGGCGTTCGATGGCGCGACGACGGCCAACGCACCCGGCTCGTCCCGGCTGTCGGGGGAATACTTTATGGATTAACCCGCGGCCCATGTTGATAAGTGCGACTCAACTTACTCGCACAATAAAGGCCTGCATAAAAGCAAGCCCAATATCGCACCGCCACAAGGAGAAAGATCTAGAAGACATATCCTGGAAGACGTGAGGAGGAGTTAGTCTCCAAGTAGGTTCCAGTCGATGTATTCCTTGTGGAGGAAGTTTCCTTTGTAACCTAGCGAGCCTCTGTGTATATTAAGAGGACTCGCAGGACTTAGACGGGGTCAAGCTATCAAGCCCTAAACCCTAGCTCCTACGGCGAGTTCCCAGATCGGATCGCCACCATTGTAACACCATATATATCATATCAATACCAAGCTAGGGTAGGCAGGAAGTAGGTCTTTACCTCACATTGAGGGGCCGAACCTGGGTAAATCTGTGTTCGTCCTTGTTCCTGCGATCCCAAGCTCGGAGACGATTGACTCGCGCAAATCCCACACCTACGAAGTCATCCATGACATCTGACGTGACAAACCCACGACAGTTGGCGCCCACCGTGGGGCCTGCGGTCAAGAGCGTCACGTTCCGCGCAGGATCGATGAAAGGAGCTGAAGATCTCGCCATTGGCCACATCATCATGGTCGATGGCACGCCTCTCATTGATGATTCAAGCTGGGGACCAGAAGCTGATTACCTGGAGACAGGTCGCATCATCCCGTTTGGATCTATTCATGTTTTCGTCGGCTTCATCGGCGGCGAGTCAGAAGACCCGTCACAGCCTGGCGACTCGGAAGAAGGAGTCGCCGTAACTGTGGATGAAGAAGAAGAATCTACCAACAACGAGCCACTAGCGCTCGAAGACGAAGAAGCCCAATCCATTGAGTATGTACTCGAGGAAAGGCTCTGTGGAAACCCTAGGGGTGGCAGCTCGCCCTCCGTAGGAGATCAGTGCATGGAAGGGATCTACAGGACCGTGGAAGCAGAAGAAGGGCTGGGCATGCCGCAGGGCAGCTTAGCACCCACGGCACCGGAAGCAGCGGAACAAGTCGCACCAGAAGGATCAGGAGTCGCAGAGCTCGGTTCGAGTCGCGCGGCACCCGCTGCAGCCACCCCAGGAGTCGCGGCCTCAGGAGTCGCGAACAGAGAAGTCCCGTCCGGAATCGTACCTACGGAAGAAGGGCCAAGAACAACCCCCAACACGACGGCCAGGATGCCCCAGAGCAGCCCGCTGTTTACGCCCATATCTGCAGTTAACGCTGCCGCAAGAGCTGCGGAGCTGGAAGCTACCAGGATTGAGCTGTATGATGAAGTCCAAAGGATTGTGGATGAAAGGAGCAGGCTCGCACGCGAGGACCAGCGCCTCCAACAAGAACAACAGCGACTCGCTGAAGACACCATCATCCTACAAGGAGGACCAAGCACCTTGCCACACCGACGTCAGTTCAGTCGCATGCAGCCAGGAACAGTAAATCCCATGGAGTTATTCCAATCACCCACCTCTGGACCTACAGCCGCGGTCCCTGCAGTCGATACACCAGCAGCCACAGCGCCACCCCACGCGAACCCATCGGTCGCAGCGCGTCCAGTCGCGTGGCCAGAAGCCGCAGCACCATCAGTCGCAGTACCCTCATACACGGCACCACCTGCCGCGGCTGCGCGACCCGCGGCGCCTTTAGTCGCGCCTGCATTGCGGACGATGGCATCGCCAGCATTCGCACCTGTAGTTCAATCTTTTGCGGCGCCAAGAACGGCGGAAGCACCAGGGTCAAGAGCTCTGGTGCAAGCTAACAACAGGGCTATCATGCCACCTCCGTCGCCACAACCAACCTTTGTGCAGCAGCCGGCACCGCAGCCTCAAAGGTTCCATACACCGCAAGGACACTATGTTAGCCCAGTGGAGAATCTCTATGCGGCTACCAACATCTTAGCCAGGTTGACACCGGTAGGAAACGCACCGATGGACAGAGAGGCGCGGCGCGCCATTGAGATGCTGAGCACAGCAGTGGTACAACAGGCAAACATGTCTGAACATGGGGGACGGCTGCACGCAACCCCCTATAACAGTAGAGTAACAGCGGAAAGAAGCATCCGAGCCGAGTCGCCGCAGGTTGCGACTTCAAGTTCAGCCAGGCGACAAAGGGAAAACCAACAGGTGGTACAAGTTCAACCCGCAGAAGGTGTGCAGATGCATGCAATGGTTAATCAGGCAGGGAGGCCAGCTCCATCCAACTTGTCATCGCGACTTAAGGGTCCAGTCTGCTTCAGCGAGAGGATTAGGTCCGAGCCGTTTCCTGCAGATTTCAAAGGACCTCGCAAGGTCGCAAATTATAACCCAAGTATGGACCCGGTCACTTGGCTCAACAATTATGAGATGGGCATGAGCATTCTCAACGCATCTGAAGAAATCTGTGCCCGATACCTAAACATGATGTTGGAAGGCGCAGCCCACATTTGGTTACAAAACCTACCACCAAACTCAATAAATTCTTGGGATGAGATGAAGGAAGCTTTCGTCAAGAACTTCCAAGGAACATGCAAGCGACTCTGCAGTATAGAAGATCTTGAGCGCTGCGTGCAAAAAGAAGGCGAGTCAAGTCGCCATTGGATGAGGAGAGTGGCAGAAATTATACACTCCTCAGACAACATACCTCCAAGCTCAGCCGTCCTAGTTATGGAGAAAAACTGCAAGTTTGAGCCGCTGGTCCACAAACTGGGTCGCATGAAGGACAAAGTCAAGAGCCTCAGCGAGGTGATGGCAGCGGCTAACAAGTATGCAAGTTCGGATAAAACCAAGGACGCGTCTGATGGAGAAGAAGAGGAAACTGCTGGCAAAGGAAAGAAGACCAGCAGCAAGCCTCAGCAACAGCAGGCTAGCAATAGTAATGCGAGTTACAACAAGCGCAAAAACGAGGAAGGAAACTCGGGATTAGTCGCAAACACGAACACTCGTTACAAGCCAAGTAGTGGCAGAGGAAGAAATTTCCACCCAGTTAACTTGGAAGAAGTTTTCAACCGTCCCTGTGACATCCATGTAGGGAAAGATGGAAAACCACCCAACCACACAAAAGCACAGTGCTACCATTACAAAAAGTGGAAGGATGGCAGCCACTTAATGGAAACAACAACAATCAGAACAACGAAGGAGGCAATCACGGCGGAGGCCACCATAATGCTGCTCCAAACCCACAGCCAGACCAACCGCAGTTCCCAAAGCAGCTGGGTCATACCACACAATTGTGGTTAATACCTCAAGGAGGGAGCAGAAGCTGCGACGGCGCAACCAAGCTGTTAACGCCGTAGTACCAGCTGTACCACAGTGGCTGAAGTGGTCTGAGCAACCAATAGTTTGGAGCCGCGAAGATCATCCAGGGGAGATAAATGAAGGAGGCAAGCTCGCGCTAGTGGTTGCCCCTCAAGTCGCAGGATACAAATTAAGCAAGGTACTGATGGATGGAGGCAGCAGCATAAACATACTATACTATGAGACCTTCAAGAGGATGAATCTCCAAGAAAAACAGCTGCACCCGTCCAGAACAACGTTTCACGGAGTCGTGCCTGGCGTATCAGCTCAGCCATTGGGGCGAATTAACCTGGAAGTCGCCTTCGGGACGCAAAGCAACTTCAGAAGCGAGTACGTTGGTTTGAGGTTGTAGATTTCCAGAGCCCATACCATGCCCTCTTTGGCAGAGAAGCGTTCGCAAAATTCATGGCTCGACCGTGCTACGTATACCTGAAGCTAAAAATGCCTGGTCCTAAGGGAGTAATCACAATAGATGGCAATAAAGAAATAGCACAAGAATGCGAAGAAGGGACAGGGCTATGGCCAAAGACGCTTGTGTCGCGAAAATGCACCTGCTCCTGAGCCGCAACAAAAATTTGATGACATCGTGGAAGCCAAAAGACACCTGCCTGACCTGCGACTTCAAATTACAGCCGCAAGAAGGGCAAGAGCTGCAGGCCATCGGCAATAAGGGTATACCCCAACCACCACGAGTCGCCATCAACAATCATAACAGAACCAACAAGGGTTCGCAGTATCAAGCTGGCCACTCAGGGCTCAAACCTCAACTCCGGTCGCCACCTAGGCGCGACCGTACCATATGTATCAAATTGGATCGCCACTTAGGCGCGATCAACCCATGTATCAGGAATTAGCTGCCACTCAGGCGCGGCCGTACCTGTGCATAAAAAATCTGGTCGCCACCTAGGCGCGACCGACCCCTGCATCACTTCTGGTCGCCACCTAGGCGCGACCGACCCATGTATCATCTCTGGTTGCCACTCAGGCGCAACCGACCCCCTGTATCATCTCTGGTCGCCACCTAGGCGCGACCGACCCAATGAATCACTTCTGGTTGCCACTAAGGTGCGACCGACCCTATGTATCATATAATGATTTTGAAATAAAGCCGGCACCCCTACTATGTAGGTGGCTGTCGTTTCGCCTCAAACTACCAATTGAGTTGTGAGTCTTTCATTTTCTAATCATTGGTTCCTTGGGGGTGCGGCAGCTTTCTGAGCGCGGCCTATTACCTTGGAATCGCCAAACGAGTGGCATTTATCGTGATTATACTCAACCTTCACTTGGATGCGACTTGCATTATGCGGCCAAAGTACTGGGGTGTGGCGTCAATCGAGCTTGATTGCCTATCATGGCCGCTCTCGACCCTGAACACACATGTTCCTAGGAAATACTGAGCCGCGCAAGGGCCTAAGTAAGGAAAACCGAGACAAATCATAAGGACCAGACTATTGGTCGGAACTTGTACTGATGAGAGTACTTAATAACCATAAAACATTGTTGCTAACACACCATTTCAGCAATTATTACAAGCCACTAAGGGCTAACTTCACCATAACATTGTTTTTCACTCACTTCTTCCCAGCTTTTGGCTTGTGAGTAGGAGGCACTGGCGGCTTACCAGGCTTGGCAGGAGCAGCAGTCGGGGCTTGCTTGAAGGCTTGTCAGTTGCGGGCTTGGGGGCTGAGGAGCTGGACACACCTGGAGAGGAGTTCTTCTCTTGAGGAGCAGCCACGCTGGTAGATGCAGTGGGTAATCTCTCGAATCTCGACCCATCTGGATGATACTTCCCCAGAAAGGTCGCCAGGTCCACTCCGTCCACAAGTTCAGTCGCGTAGCCTCGCATGCCCTTCCATGTCGCCGCATATTCTGAGGATGTCAGCTCGGTGCCGTCCGTCTTCTTTGAAGGCTTGCCTTGTGCGACCCTGGCAGCATCGAAGGATGGATCATATGTTTTAGCCAAGGCAAGCACATGAGCCGCGCCATAGCGAGCAGAAGATTCTTTCCAGTCCAAGAAGTACTGAGGCGCTTTGAGCAGCCTTTTCAATAATCCTTCAGCATCAGGGGACAGACTTGGTTGGCAAAAGGCAAGCTGATAATTTCTTCATTCCATCGATAGCTTTGCGCAAACTCGCGGATATGCTCCAGCTGCTCTTGTGTGCTGCCTTTCTGCGTTCTAGCATCCTCACCTATAACATGGCAGCCATCAATTAGCACAGCTATATGCAAACAAAGAAAGCTAAGGGAAAGTGAAGTTGTGGACTGCAAAACATACCAGTCAGCTCTTGGGTCATGATGGAAACTTTAGCATGGACAAGGTTGTGGGCGTCAGACACTTTCGCCAATTTCTTCTTAAGGTCGCCAATCTCCACAGCTTTAAGCCGCGCATCCATTGGCTTGAGTAATGGCATCCTTCTGGGCGTTGATTTGACAATCTTGCTGCTGGATCCTCTCATGAGATTTTTCTTAAAAATTTTAAGCCGCAGCTCAGTGGCCTTGGCCTGTTCAGATAGCTTGAAGCTCTCATCAGTAAGATCGCCAATTCTGGCGTCTTTTTCCTTCAGTTCAGCCTCGCGTTGGAGAAGGAGTTTGCGCAGATTCTCAAGCTCAGAGGGAGTCTCCTGCAATTGCTTCTCCAGAGCAAGCTTCTCCGCAGTCACAGTACATAATTCTTCCTAAAAGACAGAAGATCAACAGATAAAGGGCAGCGGAGAAATTTGTGAGAAGTTATTATAAAAAGAAGTACCAAGTCCCCCTTTACGTCAAAGAAGGCCTTGATCCTTGGGGGCTAGAGACAGACAGAGATAAGAGAAATAATTACCTTGTAAGCCGCAGATAAATTGGAGAGTGCCTCACGCAGCTCTGCAGCTTGTTTGTTGCTTGAAGCAATAATGGCCTGAGACAGCTGTTCTGCGCGGCTCAATGATGAGGAAGAGGAGGCTAACTCAAGGCGCAGCACAGGCGATTTCTGATTAACAGCCGCTGGCGACTCAACCAGCGGTGCTTCGACTGTGGCTGCGGGACCCATCTCCTCTGTGTCTGGGGCAACGAGGGGCCTGTCCCATCCTTCAGGGCCACCTCCTGGGCAGCCGTGTTAGGGGCAGGCGACGAGGCCAAGTCATCAGTGGTGGCCGTGCCCTCCACCATGGCAGTATGAGCCGCAAGCGCCTTAGGCGACTCAACTACAGCCGCGGAGACAACTCCCAGATCAGCCGTGGTTGTAGCATCAACCGCAGCTCTGCAAGAACAAGACAATTATATAAAAAGAAGCATGCGCGGCAGAAGAAAAATGCTATGAGAACAAAAGAAAGTTACTAACTCTGGAGCCATCTTCACAGAGGCCATAAGGCCGTCGCTTGACGGCGATGACACACCTTGGAACCCTGAGTCTACAACCAGAGGCCCACATGTTAATAAAAGGAAATGAAGGAATGTGCAGTCAGGATGCTAAGGCAGCAAGAATTACCAGAATGGGGTTCCATGTCTTCTTCAGCCGAGGCAGTGGTCCTAAGCACACGCCTGGCAACAGGAGGGGTCGCGTCCACTGCAGGTTTGCGACGCTTGATGACTTCAGGATTTTCCAGAGCGTTAAGCTCTGGCTCCTCCCGGGACAGTCTCTTTGAGGCCCTGCGGGGAGTTGGATCAGCCGCAGGAGGGCTCGCGGTTGGCACAGGACTGTCATCCTCCTCCAGATCAGTATTTTCATCATCTGAAGCCGCAGTGGCAACAGATGGGATGTCAGCGACTTCACTGCCCTCTAAAGCGGGCAGTAACTTCTTCTTTGCGGCACGCTTGGGAGCAGCAGTGCCCGTACCAGCCGCGGGAAGCGACCAGTAGTTCTCATCAGCCTGATACAGAAAAGGGAAGCCTTAATATAAAAAGAAAGGCAGCTCTACTATAAAGACAAAGGACTAGAGAGGAGGGTTACCTCAAAAGGCTTGTTGTTAACGCTAAAAGGGGCGAGCCCCACCTTGTCGAAGGAGATGTTCTTCTCCTCAGTCACACGGGTGACGAACTCCACCCAGTCCTCAGGCTCCCAGTCAGCAGCCTTGACGCGATCAACGTCAGTAGAAGTGCCAGAGCACTCGAGGAAGGACCGTTGACGGGGACTCACTGGCTGGATGCGCCATTTCGTCCAGCAAGAAAGAAGATCAAGGCCAGTAAGGCCATGATCAATTAAGGCACGGACCTTGAGCAGCGACTCATTCACGAAGGACGTTGCAGCATCCCGAGGTTTGGATTTTAGTGCCTCAGAGGGCACGAAAAGAGAGTTGGACCAAGCAGGGAGGCGAGTTTCGCCCTCCGGAGAAGTGTCTTGACAGTAAAAGAAAGATTTTTGCCAAGCCCTGGGACGATTCGCCAGGGCTAGCTTGGGAAGACAGGAGTTTCTGTGGCTGTAGAGAGATGGCGCCGACCTGAACGTAGGCGCCACCTTTGGAGACAAGCTGGCTATTGCAAGAAAAAGAGGCCAGCCACAGATCGATGTTGGGGGCTATGCCGAGATAGTCCTCGCACAGTACATGGAAATTGCTCACCTGGAGCATTGAGTTGGGTCCGATGTCATGTAGGCGGAGGCCCAGGCGTTGCATCAGGTTGCGGAAGAAGAGGGAGCCGGGAGGCGTGAACCCACGCTCCACGTGCTCCACGAACATCACCAGCTCGTTGGGCTTGGGGCGCGGCTCGATCTCATCACCTGGCGCCCGCCAGATGTTGTCCTCCTTCGCGGCAAGAAGCCAGCATCGGCAAGATCCGGAGAGTCTGCTCCGTTACCCAGGATCCTTCCCAGTTGCAGGAGATCTTGTGTTTATCATCGGATGGCTTTGCCTTGGGCGCCATTGCGAACAAATTGGATCGGGGGCTAAGCTCGATTGAGGAAGATGGCGGCGCGGTTGGAAGCAAGGAGAAAGCAGAGGCAAGTGAATATTGACCTAGGCCGCCGCAGCTTATAACTGGGATGCCCGAGATCAACGGAATAATTTGCGCCCGCAGAATGAGGAACGGTCCGCAATTGAAGGAAACAGAAAATTTCAGATGGAAAGGATGAGTCGCGCAAATGAGTCGCGGCTTTGAATCGCGTCAGTCAGGAGATTAGTCAGAACGCTCACAGTGCGGCTTAACAACTACCTCCAGTAACCAAAGGATCCTCACTGTGAAGTTCTAACCAATCTTGGGGGCTAATGTCGGGGGAATACTTTATGGATTAACCCGCGGCCCATGTTGATAAGTGCGACTCAACTTACTCGCACAATAAAGGCCTGCATAAAAGCAAGCCCAATATCGCACCGCCACAAGGAGAAAGATCTAAAGACATATCCTGGAAGACGTGAGGAGGAGTTAGTCTCCAAGTAGGTTCGAGTCGATGTATTCCTTGCAGAGGAAGTTTCCTTTGTAACCTAGCGAGCCTCTGTGTATATAAAGAGGACTCGCAGGACTTAGACGGGGTCAAGCTATCAAGCCCTAAACCCTAGCTCTTACGTCGAGTTCCCAGATCGGATCGCCACCATTGTAACACCACATATATCATATCAATACCAAGCTAGGGTAGGCAGGAAGTAGGTCTTTACCTCACATTGAGGGGCCAAACCTGAGTAAATCTGTGTTCGTCCTTGTTCCTGCGATCCCAAGCTTGGAGACGATTGACTCGCGCAAATCCCACACCAACGAAGTCATCCATGACATCTGACGTGACAAACCCACGACATCGGCACTCAACACCGTCGCCTCCAACCCCAGCACCGTTATTCATCGGAGGATGCTTGCTGGTGACTACGGCGCGGTCGGCGAGGAATAGCGCGCGTCCGGAGCGTTGACGACGGGTAGTAGTGTGTGGGCTACTGGGAGCAGGTGGTGTGGGCGACTGCGATAGCAGGTGGTGTGTGTCTGCTTTTATAGCTGGCCGGTCGAGCAGGAGCTGGGGACGGGAAGCGGTGGCGCTGGGCGGGCACCGACGGGTGGGTGAGACGTGACGCGTAAGAGTTTAATGCAAACAACTCTCCGCGGCCACGCACAGAGGCACATTTTGGGTATCCGAGACGGCTGGGCACTGCGCCAACTGAAGGCTGGCCTCGGGTGAGACACGTCTCTGCCGCGCAGGCGCAGTCGCAGCTTGGGAAGCCGAGAAGGCTGAGACACGTCTAATTCATCGCGCAGCTTGGGAAGTCGAGACGGCTGGGCGCTGCGCCAACCGAAGGTCGGGTGAGACACGCCACCGCCGCGCAGACGCAGTTCAGCTTTGGAAGCCAAGAAGGATGGACGTTGCACAGATGTCGGCGTTGATGCGACGCGTGCCCGTCTAGTCCCGTCCCGTCCCTTCACCGGTGTACGTAAATTCATCCACGCCCTACGTTTGTACCACACCACGCGGTGGTGAAACGTGCAACGTGAAGTTGCAGTTCCGCTCCACTCACCGTGCATGCATAGTTGAAACGTGCCTCTGCAGTTCCGCTCCACTCGTCCAACCTTGCATGCGCCCCCGGTTCACTAACCACCGCCTTTCTATAAATAGATCTAGGGCATGCTTGTGCCATTATTCTTCACTTCAACCTGTAGCAAAAACGTTCTACGTCCATCGCTGCGCGCTCCTCGTTCAACCAACCAGGAAACCATGGCTCCAGTGGCGAAGCGCTCTGCTTCCTCGAGGTAGATATGGGAATTTCCATTTTCGTTCATGGGCTTCTGATCTGTTTCTGAGTTCCTCCTACTTTCATCTTTCCTAGTTCCGTCTTTAGGTTAACATCAACTTCCGATCAATGCATGTATGTTCAGGGCAGTTGCATCCGAGGAGACGGTCACCTTCGAGTTTCTGGCAAAGAGAGTAACTTTCCTAGAAGCTGAGATTGAAGCGGCCCTGAACATCGCCTATGACAATGTCGACAAGATGATTGAAGCCAGAAAGGAGTTGGCGCAGAAGGGAGAAGCTGCCAACAAAGCGATCCTTTCGTTGCTGGAAGATCTGAAGAAGATGGTGGCCAACAACCTCGACCTGGAGAGGCAGGTTGGGAAACTGCAGAATGAGTTAGCGCTCGCGTACAAGGAAGCTCTGACCGCAAAGGCAGGGGAGATCCTAGGGCCATCGGATGCGTAGTTTGAAGGGGATCATATGCAGAAAATAAAAAAATTCCTAACAACGATAACCTTAAACCAGCCAGAATCTATACTATGCAGAAATACTATACAAAAGGAGATCGATATACATACCCTTGTAGACCGAAAAAGCGGGGATCACACCCCCGCACAGGTGTTGTCTTTGAAGTCGACGAAGCCGACCTCAAGGTCGTGTAGAGGAAGAAGACCTCCAAGCGCCACAAGCATGGCACCTCGCAGGGAATCGCACACGTACGGCGAAGATGACGACCTCCGGGCTCCAATCCAGGGATGGGCAGCGGAAGTAGAAGGACAGGAAAACCAGCAGCACGACGGTGTGCGTATGGTGGAGAAACACTCAACCCGTGCACGACCCCAATTGCGGAATCACGACTAAACGGGAGAGAGAGAGGAATGGTGCAATTTTCAAAGGCAAGGGGGCACCCGTATATATAGGTGGAGGGAGGCTGCCACGCTTGCAGGCCGGGCGGTGTGGGACTAAACCCACACCTGCCGGCCAGGCAAGGTGCGCCCGCCCCTAGGTGGGCTCCATGTGGCCCGCCTAGGTCGGCTGGCCCTGCCCCCCTTTTTTTCTTCTTTTTGGGGGTTTTCCCCTAATGGGCCTCTAAGGCCCATTTATGAAAAACGGACTTTAAAAATTCGAAATTAATTAAATAAAAATATATTTAACTATTAATTACACTAATTAATATTAAATACATTTTATCCAATTTATTACGGCTCCGAAAACTATTTCATCGCTCTTTGATCTCCATCGAAACTCTCCCGGTGTTCTCTTTTATTTTCTCTTTTATATCCAACCTTTTATACATGTCATCTCCCCTTAAGTGTGTTACCCTAGCGGTTCGAGATCTCGCCAGACATAATCGAGACATGCTCTCCGATTAATGATTAACTAGCTGGGTGGCCCGCGCAATTGCGCGGCTAGCATTGATATAAAAAATGTTGATATCTAATGTATCATGTTTTTATGGATATATAATTCTCCCCCTATTTTTAATTATTAAGACGTTCTATTTTTTTCTGTATCATATATATAATATTTCAGTGTGTTAATTCACTCATTTCAATTAATATGTGGTCCATAGTAAAATGTGAAAATCATTTTATAATTCAAAAACGGAGGGACTATATTATAAAACATTTAAAAATATATAACAATAATTTTGGATACTCGTTATAAAATATGTTATTTTATCTTCCAACTACTTCCACTTTCCCATCTACGTTATAAACCATTTGCACATGTTAAAATGAAAACCTGAATACCCTGATTTTTAGGCTTGGAAGGTAATGTACAGTCTGCAGTTAAATTTCAGAAAAAGAAGCTATATATTAGGTATAATATTTATTCCATATATTAATCCTCGCCTGCTGCCAACTTGAAATTTATCAAACGTAGGCATAAATAAGAAAGAAGCTATACAAACAAAGATAATGAATACTACAAAAAGAGATTAGTTGAAAAAAGAGGAGACAAATCAGTAAGAATAATTGTAAACCTCTGATATATTTTACATGCATGTACACAAACTGTTTTACAAAGAGGAAGGAGAAGAGGGTTCACCTTTTAACCATGAAGCTGTGTTAGATGATGCTGGTGGTTCGTTCAGATCCTCGGTGATGTATAGAATGGCCTGGTGCCAATGAAGAATAAGAAAGAGCTTTCAATTTATCCCGTCAAAAGGAAAATATAATTTTTCATTATTTTCTCCACACACATCGCATCAATGGCAGAGCCATTGTTTAAGCTCCCATTTCATTTTGCCCATTTGAGTATGACTGTAGCATCACCAAGCGTTATTCTGCACATATTTAGCAAGAAGAATGCAAGGATAGCTTTCATGTGAGCAAATGCAGTTAAAAACTAAATGATGAACTGTGACATCAATAATTTATATGCACCAGTGAGATAGCAGGAAGTTTTGGCTTCTCATAGAATTATCGAAATGATTTCCTCATGAAGCACGTATAGTACAATTATCTGCAGCTTGACTAAAATATTACAATAGAAACATGTGCCAAATCTAGAGTTTTTTCTTGGAAAATTGATTTGACTCAGTTGGGGCGGTCCAAATGGGAGCTTTGTTGGGCACCATCTAAATGTGGATTCAGAAAAATACTACAGGCAGCTATAATTACCAACCATGAAGTCGGCTCCTATAAATAAATCTGCATGTAATCACAAGCAAATAAATCTGTAAGATAATAGGTAGACCCTATAACTGAACGATCGCTGCAACAATAAAGATTAAACATTAGTAAGAAACATGAGCGTGGCAGAGTAGCAATCATCCAGCTTTCAAGCCTAAATCCAGCTTTCAAGCCTAAATCTGAGCAATATACAACTAATATTAGGAAACATAGAGCAAATTAGGACTATGGCAAGGGGTCGACGATTAAGGGAATTGCTTAAACAATCTCAGGCAAACCCTCTCCCAGTGATGATATCGGCGACGCTGCAGTCGCCGGCCACTGGGCATCCACTGCATATATCCTCCATAATGTTCAACTCTCTATCGCCTTTTTTCCTCTGTGGGATTTTCTTGCAGCCATATTCGTTTGTCCCTACAAAATAGATTCGACTCCAGTAGCACGTGTCTGCATAGTGCTGAGAATGAGATATGATGATTCTCCGCTCGGAAACGCTACAGAAGACAGGAGCGGCCGGCCACAGCAGTCAGTTGAGGAGAACGCGATGGCCTGGTGCAGCAACCTCAAGTCATGGTTTGCCCTATCAACCAAACTGTCTGGTGGAGCAGAGTGTGCTAGCGGCTGGCCGGCATGTTTCGAGGAGCCTGCCCGCGCAGAGAGCAGCTCTCATGGCCACCATCAGCTCCTCTTCTAGTTTTTCCTGCAGCACGTCGGCGAAGTACGTTACGCTGATGGTCGACGACGACCCCTCTAGACCGGCAGCGCGACACGGTCTTCTCCGCCATTGTCCGGATTTCACTGGACAATCCTTCGGCTCGTAATTCCGCCGCTTTTTTTGCTCGTCGTTGTTTCTGGCTACTCGTGCCGGCCTTGCCAGTTGCCAGGCGCCCATGTTGTGGTCGATCAGAACGAATTTGTTGTTGCCTTTCCGATCAAGGACTTCTCCGTGAATCCTCATTGCAGGGTCACATGCCATGCTTGTTTGCATCGTGATTTTGTTCCGCATCGGATGGCATGTACTTGTGTTACGATCACGCAGATGTGCGCGAGGCCGCCGGCAGCCCGGCAATGACTTTCTTCAAGCTAGCAACCCGACCAATTCAAAACAAAAATAAAAGGAAGCTTGTCGCTTAGATCAAGGTACGGCAATAGCACCTTCAGCGACCAGCAAAACGATTATGCCAATATGATTAGTGGAACCTGGTCGATCTGCTCCCTGATATTGCTGATGGTCGATATGCTCCTGGGCGAGTACTTTCCGGCGAGGATTTGCAAAATTTAGATGCAAAGCTAGCTACTACAAAAAAAGAATTGATTGATGGCTTCGGCGCACCAGCTAAAAGAACGTGTCACGTGATGCATGCTAACTCGCTATTAGGGATTGCCGATGTCCATGACCCATACAAATAGGCTGCGGACGTGTATGGTAACCAAAGGCATATGGACCAGCTAAAAGAACGTGTCGTGATGCATGCTAGCTCTTCTGTTCGTAGATCGGTAATTATTAATCTCTACCGTTGATATGTTATAACTTTTAATAGATGAATCCTAACCGTTATTTGTCCTGTGTTTTAATTATATAATAGATCCGTGGACCTTGGACACCCATAATTAATCCCTGTGAGATAACGAATAACTTTGTCGTTCGAACCTTAGACGTCAAATCTTAAACCTTTTGCCTAGCGATAATTAGCATGTCCGAGACTCGATCTTAGATATCGTGATACCTAGCTTGATCTCGTTATCGACAACATTATTCTCTACTCGTCCGTTATATTATGTCCTCGTGACCTAGTCACGTGCTTGCAAGCTCATTGACATAATCTCACCGAGTGGGCCCAGGGTATCTATCCTGCTATGCGGATTGGCAAATCCCGCTCTTGATCCCTCGTCTCAACATACTCCCTTCCGATACCCGAGAGGGACAACTTTATGGTCACACTTTTAAGTTATGACGGTTGATGCAATCAAAGTATTTTTCAGGAATAGCAATCAGAGTTGATCTCACGGTCGAAGGTGTAACGACTACGTCTTACAAATATTGGGTATGTCCATCACATCATTTTGCCAATGATATGACTCCATTGTCAACTGACATCAATGTCACATGATCGGGAAACCTCGATCATCGATTGCACAATGAACTAGTTAAATAGAGGCTACTAGGGACCTGGTCGTTTACGTATCACACGTGTATTAATGTTTCCTCTTAATACAGTTATAGCATGATACAAAACATATTATGAACAAATGAGATATGATACATAAAAACACTTTATTAATTGCCCCTAGAGCATATCTCCTTCATAGTTCCCACTGTATATGTTTATGTTTCTGGAAGTTGAACTAGCTAGATCCCAAAAGGTTTATGTATCTAGATTTTGTAATAGTGCCGTGTTGAAGATCGAGTAATATATAATGTGAACTAGCTATTCCACGTCATCCCGTATCTCTTTCCGGTAATAAAAACGTATGTAAGGCTAGCATAATTGATATTTGCATCGTCCGAATGCATTATTTTAGCATCAGAGCACGAACATCCGCGACGTTTTTCGTGACCAAGACAAGTTTCCTCGAACGTAATTGGGCTACTGGGCCGTGGAACAAAAATCCGCGATGAAAAATATGCGAAACGTCGCGCGCACCCGGCCCATTATCGAAAAAACCAAAACGTCGAGAGCAGATTCAACCTTGCGACCCACCGCGACGGAAACATGCGACGTTATTGGAACATCGCCGTGAAAACGTCATGGATCGAGACAATTTTGGTAGTGTCACACCCACCCGAACGATCGGATTACGGATATACCTACCCTTAAACACACCACGAACATTCTTCATAGATGATAAACGATGTGGGCGAGTCTCCACTAGAGAAAAGTGAGAAGGCACTCGAAATCAACATTTCAAAGTTTCCAAATATCGTGAAAAATCCTAGAGTCGGCTGTCGCATCCCAGGAACCAGGGGTCCCCGTGAATCGTCCAAAGGAGGAGACGCGTAGGTCAAAGACAACGAGTGCACTGTTTGGCCAGTGGACCGAAGATTCCCCCTGAAGGATCTCCCGGGTACCCTTGTGAGTAGGGTGCAGGGGAGACATGGCGCGTGCGCAGTGGGTCCACAACAGGTAAAGCCTGGTAACTCTCCTACCCCGAAAGAGGACAGACAGCACACTTTTCTGGTATCCCCTTGCCCTATAAAAGGAGGGCCAAAGCTGTTGGGGGGGATCATCTTGGGGGCATAAGCTAGCTAGGCAGATTAGATCGAGAGAGTTCATCATGGAGAGAGTGCCCGGGAACACAACTCTGTAACCCGGATACGCATATCACCACCATATATCCAGACATGCAGGAGTTGGGTGTTATGCCTCACAGCGGCCCGAACCTAGGTAAACTGCTTGCGTGTTATACTTTCTGCATCGCTGATTCTCTCGCCTAGATCCTCCTTGCACCCCTCGCCGGATCTCTAAAAGGGGGTCTCGCGACCTCCAGTGTTCATGACTTCACGGACCCTCGCACCTTTCAGGTCCTGCGCATTTCCGCCACAAGCATTAAAATGGTAGGACAACAGGCTGAAAGGACCCCATTACTTGTCGGGTCCCCAATTTATTCTTTATCTACTCCCATCGGGAGCATAAAAAAATTCGTTGACTGCTGTTGCATCCCAAAGATTGAGAGTATCCTCATTTGCAAGCAATTAAGCACAATCTCGGGGGCTACTCCCATCGGGAGCGATGTCGCCCACCCGATAAAACACAAGGACTTCAGGCCACAGAACATTCAGTCGAACCTCTGTAGATTCAGCTACTCAGCTCCATGCAAAATTCACGACTAGCACAGGCGCAAATAAAAACTTCCCGAGTTGCGTCCGCCGCATATGATCCTCGGATGCTGCACCCATGGTGCAAAGATAAGACCCGCCGATCAGTCGAGCCGGCCAGGGCCCGCACCTGCTGCGCCTACCCTGTATATTCCCATGCCAACAGGCGTGAAGAAAAATCCCGACGGACGCGTTGGGTACTCACTCTATCACGCTGCAGGCCAACTCCTGTAACACCTCCGCGGCCTGAGTCGAACCTGACCAGCTTTTTCCGGGTTCGAGTCCAGGCACTCCAACTTGAAGTAGGTTGGTAAGGTTTTACCCAAGCGCAGTTAACTGGTCCCGATCCATCGAGTGTACCAGGCCTACTATGCCACCATCCCTAAAAAATGTCAGACGGACAACAAAACGTAAGAAAAATATGAGTCGATGTACTACCGACCCAAAACATTCACAACAACAGGCAAAATATTGGTCGATGTGCTACCGACCCAAAGACTCATGATAAAGCAAACAAATTCTTCCATGCACCCGCAGATGAGTGCCTGCCCTATTCCTCGACTCGACCAAGCACTCAGGGGCTACTGACGTGGGCCTACCCTTCAGGTGACCCACCATGAAGATAACTGGTGCACTCACAGACTAAAGCCCAACCGGTGACCTACTAGTAGACTGCACTTGAGGCCCACGAGGGAGGCCCAAGAAGACGAAGTACGACCCAAGTCAGGCGAGCCTTATGTTGATAGAGACCTACCTTACTTGTAAACCTAATCGGATGTGAACTCCCGAGACCCAGTGTCGCAGCAGTGGAACATGGGGTTCCCCTGATGCTGCCAAAGTGGGTCCTCCACTGGGGCCCACCAAGAAGATGGACAAGGCAAGGAGTCAAGTACATCAGATGGGTTAGCCCATCTGCCTCAAGGACACCCGACAAGTTTGACAGCAAGTCTCTATGACTAAGGACCAGGTGACCTTCCGGGTCACCCCCTCGCCCGGAGACTAGGCGAGATACCCGTGGGTCCGTGTGCCCGGCAGGAGGCCAGGCGCGCCCCCGGGTCCTCCATCCGTACCACCGAGAGGATAAGACCACCAGCTCGCCGGAAGCTGGTGGAAGACTTGGGCGCCAAGATGAAGGCCGCGCCCTGGTGTCGCTGCCACGAGCGCAGTTGGTGGGGCGGACAGACTTTGTCCGTCCCACCTTTTCCAAGGGCGGACGACCACGCCGCCCTCCAGAGAATGCTTGGAGGAGAGGGTGCCACGTCTCCTCCAAGGACCGCCGAGGTGATGCGGGTAGGTCCCGATTTTCACGGATTTGGACGGAGGGAAGGATGAACACGAAGAACACGCGAAGAACGATGAACACAAAGAGGGGAAATCAAACACACAAGGGTAAATAGCAAGTAGCAACCCGGCAAGAATCGACTGGTAACAAATCCCCGAGGGCAGCCCCCAATCCTCCTCTCCCAAGCACACCTTACTCTTAGGATTGTTTGTCCAATTGGTCAATCCAACCAATCCAATCTAGCCACCTAAAGATGGAAGATTAGCAAGTAATCGCAACTACAAGCGGAGCCTTGGTATCCACGCAGGGATCTTCTCCTCAAGAGGAGGCCTTGGTTCATCTCCACAAGTGGTGGTCTTGATTAATCTCCATAGGAGGAAAGAGACACTTTGAGAAGAAGGAGTCTAGCTCTACTTTAGTTCTCAAATCATAGTCTAACCCTAACCCTAGGCTGAGGAGGAGTATTTATAGTCCATGAGGCGAAGGGGTAAGTTGTGGGCCGTTACATGGGCTTCAGCCCGAATCTTCCTAGGTCCAGCGGTAGTACCGCTGCGCCAGCGGTAGTACCGCTGGGATTAAACGCGCTCGCTGGCGGTAGTACGAAGCGGGTACTGGGAGGTACCGTAGGGGTATCCAGTGGCATTTTCGGGCGTGCCGGTACCTCCAGCGGTACCTCTGGCGGTAGTACCGTGATCTGGGTTCGGCGGTAGTACCGCTGTGAAAGCGGTAGTACCGCTGCCTAGAGCTCTGCTCAGGTCTTCTTCAGCGGTAGCACGGCTGGTGCCGCTGCCTAGGACCTGGCGGTAGTACCGGCCCGTCTGGCGGTAGTACCGCTGTGCTGATGCTTCGTCTTCTTCATCTTCTTCTCGACCCGTCTGGCGGTAGTACTTGCTTCTTGATCTTCTTGGTAGTTGTTCCTGAGTATGCACAACGTATCCGAATGAAGTAGCAACCCATTCAAAGGAGTGTCGAGATCACACATAGATAGGAGCGAATTCACCTTATCATGGAGAGCTTTGCTTCTTGCTCTTGTCATTGGGCCACTTGTTGAAGGAGATGTCGGTCGGGCTACATCACGAGGGGTTTTCCCGCCAACACCCCTCATGCCTCTCGCGTGCCCATGTCGGATCCCCTTAGCCTATAAAAGGAGGACCACGGCACCGAGGGAGAGAGGGAGGAACAGAAGCAAGCTAGAGCTCAGGCAAGACTAGACTAGGGTTCGGAAGGTAGAGAGAGAGGTGATCTCCCTGGGCAGGATCTGCTCTTCGTCTACCTCTGGCCGAAACTCTGCCGGGTTCACCCCAGAACACCCTTGTACACCACACCATGATGAACCTCTCAATCCAGACATGCAGGAGTAGGGCTTTTAGCCTCCGGGCGGCCTGAACCTGGGTAACTCCGTGTGTCCTTCTATGTTGTTTGCACTCTCCCTCCGACGAAGAACTTGGCGACCTTGCTCCCGGGTAAGGTGTCTTCCAGCCTCCTTCGCACCCGTGCCGAACCTAAAAAGGGGGTACCATCTACTCCCGGTGTCCGTCACCCGAGACACGACATCTGGCACGCCAGGTAGGGGTGCAAGCACTGGATTCATCTTCTTCTTCATCAACCTCAAGTTCTTCATCAAGCATGCCGCCGAAGAGGAAGATCGACGCCGCTGCCTCCAAGGCCGCGTCTCCATCGCGCACTCAGGCTTCTGCCGAGCGTCGCGCTGTGGATGCGCGTCAGCCTGTTCCTCCACCGGCGCCACCTAAGGAGAAGGTGGCGTCGGAGAGGGCCAACACCAACAAGAACGTCGACCCCGACAATCCGGCGGCTCCCGGACTGTCCACCGAGCCACCCCCACGCTCTGGAGAGAAAAGCGTCGGGAATGGCGCGGGCAGGGGTCATGACACCAGGGAGGGGCGAGGTCACGTCCGCACCAGCGGAGGTTCCCGAAGCTCCAAAAGCAAGTCCTCTACGCACTTGCCCTCGGACGTGTAAGCTCGCCACGACGCTCTTGTCGCTGCCAAGGCTCTCATGCAGTTCCCTCCGAGCTCTGGCGATCCCAAGGTCTACCAAGAATGGAGAGCCCGTGTGGAGGCACTCCTTGACTTCGCCGACGGTGGCACTGAGCCCGACATTACTCGAGCTCCCACCGTCAACGGCCCCGAGGCTGGAGGGCACAAGGAGCGCGAACTATGGGGTCAGCCCCATGGCGAACGCCGAGGCGAGATGGAGCCTCCTCGTACCGCTCCACCAATGGAGAACCGGCCAAACTGCGACCGTGGCAAGGCCATCTCCGTCGGGTCATCTACCACGCGCAACCAAGATCTTCGCCACGACCTCAACAGCCGTCTAACCGAGGATATGCACACCCGCATCGAACGGCGTCATGAGCGCCATCACCGGGAGGATCGGGACGACGACATCGCTGAAGGGTGCCTCACCCTTGCCCCTGAGTTCCGCCGGGTCACCTGGCCCAAGAAATTCAAGATCGACGTCCTCCGCTACGATGGCACCACGAACCCCCGGGACTTCCTGCAGCTCTACTCCTTAGCTGCGGCAGTCGCCGGGGCCGACGAAATGATGATGACCAGCTGGTTCCCGCTGGCCCTGAAGGGAGATGCCCAGACATGGCTTCTCAACCTTCCCAAGTGCTCCATCCGTTCCTGGAGGACCATTAAGGAACAGTTCCTGGGGGCTTTCCAAGGCGGGTACAAGCGCCGGGGGCTCCCAGCGACCTCCACGACTTCAAGCAACTTCCGGGTGAAACTCTTCGCAAGTTCATCCAACGCTTCACCCAGAAGATGAACACAATCCCCTGCATCAAGCAAGAGCTGGTGATCGCTTCTTTTCACGCCAACGTCCGCAATACCCGGATGCGCGAGAAGTTGAGCAATCGCCGCGTCGAATCCACCTGCGAGCTCTGGGAGCTGGCGGATCGATGCGCCCGAGCTGAGGAGGGGGCTAAGTTCCCCGGGGAGGATGAACCCGAGGACAAAACCGCCCCCGCCAAGAACAAGAAGCGGGACTCTGGACCCGACAAGCGCATCTTCGTCACCGAACCCCTTCCTAAGAAGGCCAAGCCTGCGGCGGCCTCTGAGGGAGAAGACGACCCATGGTGCCACATTCATCCTGACGGCAACCACTCTCAAGGACTGCCGCCAACTCAAGAACCTCGCCATACGAGAGCAGCGTCGGGCCGACGGGGTAAGCCTGGACGGCTGCTACAACTGTGGCGTCATTGGGCACGTCGCTCATGACTGTCCCACAGGTCGCCAAGGCGGAGGCGGCCCGGATGGGGCCGCGGCGGTGGCCGCGGGGGACGAGGAGGACGCGGCGGCCAAGGCGGTCGTGAACAGAACAATCAAGAAGGCGCCTCTAACAAGGAAGCTCCGGCTCCTCAGGGAGGCGGTGGCGGAAGGTTCCAGGAAGTCACGGAGTTGTCGGGTGCATTCACGGGGGAGCCTCTCTGCCTCCATCCAACGACGCGTGTAAGAGGCTGGTCCGGGAGCTTAACGCGGTTGCTTCTGCTCCGCCCAAGCCCCTGGAATGGTCTGGGCAGGTCATCTCCTTCGACCCGGAAGACCATCCTGCCAGTGTGGCCGGGGTGGGAACGCTTCCTCTGATCGTGTCGCCCATCATCCATAACTACAAGGTCACCAAGATGCTGGTCGACGGAGGCTCCAGCCTCAACCTTCTGACGGCGAAGGTGCTGGCTATTCTGCAAATCCTTTTTCTCGCCTGCAAGACACCGGCGTGTTCCAAGGCGTGAATGGAAGCATCACTCGGCCGCTGGGGAAGATCACGCTCCCTGTCACCTTCGGTGACCAGGAGAACTTCCGCACCGAGGACATCGTCTTCGACATTGCAGACACGCCACTTCCGTACAACGGCATACTTGGCCGGCCGGCTCTAGCCAAGTTCATGGCCGTCTCGCACTTCGCCTACAACATGATGAAGATCCCCGCGGCCTGGGGAGTGATCACGATCAAGGCCGACGTCGACGACGCCATCTTTTGCGTTCAGAAGTTGAACCAGACGGTGGCGGCGACCTCGGACGTTCCGCAAGATGTACAGGAAGCCGATGTCGGTGCATTCTCCGGGGACGGAGGGTACCCTGGAGGCTCGACATCAACTTCCTTCAAGAAGGCGTCATTTCATGAAGATCCGCAAATGACCAAAAAGTGGCGTTGACCAGTGACGGGAGTCGCTCCATCACCATCGGCGCCCGCCTCACCGACAAATAGGAAAGCGCGCTCGTCGCCTTCCTTCGGGAAAACTCTGACGTCTTCGCATGGGAAGCGTCAGGGCTACCCGGCGTACCAAGGGAGGTGATCGAGCACAAACTGGCGGTCAGTGAGGACGCTCGCCGATAAAACAAGTTCTACGCAAGCAAAGCAAGGAAAAACTGGAGTTCATCGTGTCCGAGGTTGACAAACTGGAAGAAGCTGGCGTCATCAGGATGGTGCCGCACCCAACCTGGGTGGCCAACCCTGTGGTGGTGCCAAAGCCCATGACCTTCAAGTGGCGGCTCTGCATCGACTTCACCGACTTGAACAAGGCCTGCCCCAAGGATCCTTTCCCACTACCCCGGATTGATCTCATCGTGGATTCAACCGCCGGGTGCGAGCTCCTGTGCTTCCTGGATGCTTTCTCCGGGTACCACCAGATCATGATGGCAGTGGAGGATCAGGAGAAGACGGCCTTCATCACACCCAAGGGCTGCTACTGCTACACGGATGCCTTTCGGTCTCCGGAACGCCGGCGCAACCTTTCAGCGCGCCATGCAAGCATGTCTTGGGTCCCAGCTGGGCCGCAACGTGGAGGCATACATCGACGACATCGTGGTCAAGACTCGGTACAAGGACTCCCTCATTCAAGATCTGCACGAGACCTTCAACAGCCTTCGTCGGGTCAACTTCAAGCTTAACCCCGACAAGTGCGTGTTTGGGGTCCCGTCCGGCAAGCTACTGGGGTTCTTAATCTCCCACCGGGGGATTGAGGCCAATCCCGACAAGATCAAGGCCATCGAGCGCATGGAGGCGCCACGGCGAGTCAAGGACGTACAACGCCTCAACGGGTGCATCACCGCACTCGGGCGCTTCATCTCAAGACTTGGAGAACGAGCCCTGCCCTTCTTCAAGTTACTCAAGAAGACGGGTCCCGTGAAATGGACCCCGGAGGCTGAAGAAGCTCTTCAGTCCCTCAAGTGCTACCTCGCCTCGCCTCCCATCCTTGTGGCACCAACAGAAAAGGAGCCCCTACTACTGTACATCGCTGCCACCAATCAGGTGATCAGCGCAGTTCTTGTGGTAGAGCGTGACGCTCCTCCGGACAAGGTCGGCGGCAAGCGTCCCGGAAACATCCTCCCGGGGCAACCAAGCAAGAAGAGGCAGCCAGGTGGCAAAGGGCCGGAAGGCCCTGAGCCTGGCATGCCCACCGACGCCGCCATCGACATCGCAGAAGAAGCATCACTGGGGGCTGACGCGCTCCCTCTCGAAGCAGCCGAGCCCGCCAAGGACTCGGTGACCCGCAAGATACAGCACCCGGTCTACTTCATCAGTTCGGTGCTGCGCGACGCCCGGGAGCGGTACCCCATGATGCAGAAGCTGTTGCTGGCGATCCTCATCGCCTCTCGCAAGATGAGGCCCTACTTCGAAAGCCACCCTATCACCGTGGTTTCCAAGTACCCCTTGAGGAGTCCGCTGGAGAATCCCTCTCGCCACCGGACGAGTCTCTTGGTGGGCCATGGAGCTTCAAGGTTTCGGCCTCAAGTTCGAGCACACGAACAACATCAAGAGTCAAGCGCTGGCTGATTTCACGGCGGAGTGGACCGAGACAGCGTTCGACGACCCGGTGGAGGAATCCAGCCTTCCCGGGAAAGAAGATCCCGACGCCTGGACCATGAACTTCGACGGCTCCTACACCAAGGGCCAGGGAGGCGCCGGAGTCGTTTTGATCTCCCCCACAGGAGATCGTCTGAAGTACGTCGTCCAGATGCAGTACAAGGAGAATATCTCGAACAACACGACGGAGTACGAGGGCCTGCTTGCGGGACTTCGTGCTGCCGTTGGCCTCGGTATCACCAAGCTCATCGTCAAGGGTGACTCTCAGCTAGTCATCAAACAAGTGAACAAGGAGTACGCTTGCCCGCAGATGGCACCATACGTCGAGGAGGTGTGGAAGCTTCAGCGACGCTTCGACAGCTTCCGGGCCGTGTACGTCCCTAGGGATGACAACACGTCCGCGGACGAGCTGTCACAGATGGCTTCCAAGCGAGAACCAGTACCTCCCGGGATATACATTGAGGTGCTCCGGCAACCCTCTGTGTCTCCCGAGAGGCTCAAGACAAGGTCTACATCGACACTGGGGGCTGGTGACCCGTCTACTTCGACAACCCGGGAAACCAGCCCAGAAGGCGCGCAAGACCCGGCAGGACCTAGGCCAAGGGAAGCCATGCTTCTCCTTGGTCAAATGGTGTTGCCGGTGGAGAGAACCCACCCACCCTGGGCCCTGGACATCGTCAAGTACATGACGGAGCATGCTCTACCGGAGGATGATCACGAGGCCGAGCGGGTGGCTCGTCAAGCCAAGCTCTACGTCCTGATCGACGGCGAGCTCTACCGGCGACGCGACAACGGAGTCAGGCTCCGCTGCATACCACAAGAACAAGGCCAAGTACTTCTACGAGACATCCACGAGGGCACATGTTCAAGTCATGTTGCATCAAGATCATTGGCGGGGAAGGTTTTCCGCCAGGGTTTCTACTGGCCAACAGTCCTGCACGACGCCGAGCAAATGGTCAAGACCTGCGAAGCTTGCCAATACTACGCGAAGAACATCAATCAGCCAGCTCAAGCACTGCAACCAATCCCAATATCCTGGCCGTTTGCAGTCTGGGGGCTAGACATCGTCGGCAAGTTGCCAAAGTCAGTTGGCGGACATGAATACCTCTTTGTGGCTATCGACAAGTTCACGAAGTGGGTTGAAGTAATGCCAGTACCACGCCAGACGGCCCAGGCCGCCATCAAGTTCATCGAGGGGATTGTCTACCGCTTCGGAGTACCCAACAGAATCATCACGGATAATGGCACTCAGTTCACAAGTCGAGCCTTCCTCAACTTCTGTGAAGAATTGGGCATCAAGGTGTGCTTTGCATCAGTGTCCTATCCAAGATGCAACGGTCAAGTGGAGCGAGCCAATGCGGAGGTCCTAAGAGGTCTGAAAACCAAAGCATTTGACAAGCTGGAGAACAAGGGGAGAAATTGGATTGATCACCTACCCAGTGTACTGTGGTCCCTCAGAACAACTCCAAGCCGAGCCACCAAAGAAACACCTTTCTTCCTTGTCTATGGAGCTGAAGCTGTCTGCCAACAGAGCTAAGGCACGGATCCCCCGGGTACTTGCATATGATGAAGATCCTAGAGGAAATGCGCTATCGGGCGTCATTACGGTCTGCTCGATACCAGCAAGGGATGCGCCGGTATCACAGCCGTCATGTTCGATCCCGGGAATTACAGCAGGGAGACCTGGTTCTCCGCAAGATGCAAAATCTCGAGGGCTTGAACAAGATGTCAAGCAAGTGGGAAGGACCCTACCGGGTTACTCATACACTGAGACCCGGAGCAGTCTATCTGGAAGACGAGAAAGGCAGGCCGGAAGGCAACGCCTGGAACATCGAGAATCTCCGCAAGTTCTACCCCTAATTACGAACATGAATCGCCAAACGTCGAATCCGCTAAGCACGCCCAAGGGGCTAGTGTTCTGTAATAGGGTATAAGAAGTCATCGCCAAGAAATAAAAGATAAGTGTTTCAATTCCGTGAGCCTCAATTTATGTCGAGATGTGTGTTATCCGTAACAACCCCCAAGCAGGGGGCTGACATGGTGCCGGTGGCTGACGGGTCGAGCGCGAGTGGCCTATCAGTAGGCACTGCCACCCGATCGTGCCGTACTGCCGCGGAAAGGAGTGAACGGGCAGTGCTGTGTTTTAACGAACCTAAGCACAGAAATGCACATTCAACTTTGCTTGCGGGTTGCTCCGGATGAAACACTATCTCGACATGAAAAGAGGGTCCATTCTTTCCTACTGAAAGTTTGTTGTGTGCAGCGCCTTCCCGGGACAGGAACTGACGGTGGAAAGCGGTTAAGGAGTTGGATACCCGGGAGGGACAGGATGGATCGAGGACACGGCAGAAAAAGCTAAGTCCTTGCATCAGCATCCTGCACTTAGGCATAACATCTCGCTCGGAGTCAATATACCATCGACCTGCGCATGCTTGATAGTTGATGAGAGCCTTTGCGGGGGTAATGCTACCACCCCAGCGAACGGTCCGTTTCCCTCTGGCCAAGTACCTGTGGACAGTGGAGTCAGGCACCCGGAAGGTATAGCGCTCTTAGGGGTACTACTACTGTGTGCAGACAGTCAGGGTATCTGGCACCTAAGGGACCTCCTCTGAAACTTGACAGCGCGTTAGTGCAAAGGAAGATTTGGGACATGACCCCGGGAGTTGAGGCTAGGTTGCATTCATCTGAATTTAAATTCTGAATTACAATTCTGAATTACATTCAGTTGTGCAACTTCTTGATTACATAATAAGCCTATGCTACTAAGGCCAGTCCAGGGTCACTGGCTGTGCAGACTTGTCTTCTGCTTTGTTTTCTTTGCCGGGTGAGCTATTGATTCCCGGGGACGCCTGGGGAAAGAGAGTGCACCCGCGCAGGATTTTTTCAGGCGTCTCATGGGTCGAGAGCCCTGGCAGCCCACCCGGGCACTCCCTGACCAAAGACCCGGAAGATCCCGTCCGCCAGCTCACCCATGGACTGACTCTCAGCCTGAAGCAGGAAGACAGACAAAGTCAAGCTCAAGTTTGATTAACAGAAAAGACGAAAAGTTAGAGTGGTCACCTGCTCTATGGCCTCGAGTTCAGCCACGAGTTGGGACAACTCCGGGATCCCAACTGTCCTCTCTCTCAGAACGGACCACAGGTATGCCCTGCGGATCGCCCTAACCCTAGCTTTCTCTTGAGCAGCAGGACCGGAGACGGCCGCTAGGCGGGTGAGATTCTGAGCAACGGTAGGACAAGGCTCAGCTTCGCCTTCCTCGGCGGCTCGGGCCCCAGCTCCATTGGGAGCCTCCGCCGCACTACGGAAGGCCGATTCCGCCGTCGACACGTCGGACAGGGACATCTCCTCCTCTCCAGACATTGCTCTGCGATCTATGGGGGGAAGAGAAAGGAGCAAGGCGAGAAGATGTGTCAAGGGAGTTGGAGTCTGGAGGGCTTTTTATAGGCCTCCCACGCTCCACCTACCCCTTGGCGCTACGGCTGCCGCGTTAATGGGGCGCGTTTGGCGAAAAACCGCTCCCATTCACATCAAGTACGACACGAAGGCCAAGAGACAAAAAGGAGAACAAGTTCTTCATTTCAAGATCTACAGCGGGGGCTAATTTTTACAAACAAAAAGATTGGCTCCCGGCAAGCGAGGAGCACCACCGTACAATGGAAGACACTACTTCCAGAAGTACGTCGACGAGGCGGCCAAGAAGGAGGTCAAGGACATCTTCAGGACCGCCGTCTTGAAGCTCCTCGCCTCAGGAAAGCGAGCTCTCCTCGGCCTTGACGCTAGATGAGTTTTCCTCATCTTCATCCTCGTCGAAGGAGTCGGAGCTGCTGCTACTCTCACTCTCGGCGCAGCATTCCACGCGTCCTCCTGCAGCGCGGAAGATCTTCACGGCGAGTGTGGCGTCTCCGTCATACTTGCAGGCAAGATATTGCCCCCGGGTCAGGCGGCGGGAGCGGGCGAATGACTTCCACCCCTGACCAAGGAGCATGGAGTCGCCGACGGTGTACTCCACCGAGATCCAGGAGGGGCCATTGGGACAACCTTCCACCTGCAGCCACAAGCCGGAGGCTTGTCGATCTCCATTGCCATCGCAAAGGAATCCGGAAGGACAATCGGCTGCGGATCTTGCGGCGCAGATCCAGGATGAACTCGAAGGGCGTGAAGCTCATGTGGATTGCAGCCAGTGGGGGCGGAGAAGGAGTTCTTCCGCGCCACACGGTTCCTCTACCTCCACCGCCTCGCTTCGCTCGCCCTCTTGAGGCGATTCTTCCGCGGCCACCGGAGCTCTTCTCCGTTGGGGCCGAAGCACGAGGACGTCCCACTCCTCTCTTTCCTCTCGCCATTGGACATGTTGGCCTGGGAAGGGAGAGATGGTCAAGGAAGAAGAAGATGGGGACTTGCGAGGCATTCGCCCACTTTTATAGCGTGTGGAGCGTTTCTCTCTCCAGCCGTCTTCACAGCTTCCCCGCAGCGGGAATCGAGGAGGCAAACTCAGTTATTCCCCGAGCGGAATAACTCCAAGACCATCACGACGGCTGATGGACCGAAGCAAGGAAGGCGAGGCACCGGGTATCCACTTTAGCCAACTCTTTGGCCATAGCCCCGGCAGCAGCTGAAGCAAGAGCCGCCGGGACCATGCCCGGGGGCTACTGTCGCAGCAGTGGAACATGGGGTTCCCCTGATGCTGCCAAAGTGGGTCCTCCACTGGGGCCCACCAAGAAGATGGACAAGGCAAGGAGTCAAGTACAGAAGATGGGTTAGCCCATATGCCTCAAGGACACCCGACAAGTTTGACAGCAAGTCTCTGCGGCTAAGGACCAGGTGACCTTCCGGGTCACCCCCTCGCCCGGAGACCAGGCGAGATACCCGCGGGTCTGTGCGCCCGGCAGGAGGCCAGGCGCGCCCCCGGGTCCTCCATCCATACCACCGAGAGGATAAGACCGCCAGCTCACCAGAAGCTGGTAGAAGACTTGGGCGCCAAGATGAAGGCCGCGCCCTGGTGACGTTGCCATGAGCGCAGTTGGTGGGGCGGACAGGCTTTGTCCGTCCCACCTTTTCCAAGGGCGGACGACCATGCCGCCCTCCAGAGAATGCTTGGAGGAGAGGGTGCCACGTCTCCTCCAAGGACTGCCGAGGGGTTTTCCCACCAAGACCCTCATGCCTCTCGCGTGCCCATGTCGGATCCCCTTAGCCTATAAAAGGAGGACCACGACACCGAGGGAGAGAGGGAGGAACATAAGCAAGCTAGAGCTCGGGCAAGACTAGACTAGGGTTCAGAAGGTAGAGAGAGAGGTGATCTCCCCAGGGCAGGATCTGCTCTTCGTCTACCTCTGGCCGAAACTCTGCCGGGTTCACCCAAGAACACCCTTGTGCACCACACCATGATGAACCTCGCAATCCAGACATGCAGGAGTAGGGCTTTTAGCCTCCGGGCGGCCTGAACCTGGGTAACTCCGTGTGTCCTTCTGTGTTGTTTGCTCTCTCCCTCCGACGAAGAACTTGGCGACCTTGCTCCCGGGTAAGGCGTCTTCCAGCCTTCTTCGCGCCCCATGCCGAACCTAAAAAGGGGGTACCATCTACTCCCTGTGTCCGTCACCCGAGACATGACACCCAGCCTCCTATACAAAGGCTGGGAGGGCCGCCGATTTAGGTCACGCAATACTCTGGCCACAAAAGCCCTAGCGAGATCGCATCTTGTGGGGACACCATTGTAGCTCCATTGTATACCTCGAATCAATAAGCAAGACAAGCATGAAGTAGGGTGTTACCCTCCGGGGGCCTGCATCTGGGTAAACTCATTGCTTGTCAGCCGACGGATCTACCAGCACTACCAACTCTCTCCCCCTCTAACGAAACCCTAGTTCGCCTAACCATGGGATTTGATGTGGTCACACCACGTCAGCCTTAAACCGAGAAAAAGGTAGCTTAAAACGTGTTCTGAGAAGCAATCAAGGGCATGTGTCGGGGTAGTGACCGCATGGAGAGAGACAAGGCAGAAGTGTTTAAAACGTGTTCGTGTGTTCGGTTGCTGGAGTCGGCGTGCACAACCTTCCGTGGCGGCTTCTTCGTGATCTGCTTAGTTTGCTTACATTGTCTTCCTCCCTACATTATGTGTTCCGACAGCTGCTGTGTAGGTTTTTGAACCCGTGATCTGCTTAGTTTGCTTACATTGTCTTCCTTCCGTGGCGGCATCCAGAAAAGCATGAACCCGGGCATACGGAGTGTCGCTCTTGGTAAATGGATATGTTGTGTAGGTTTTTCAAACCGACTCCAAGGAGCCGGCGAGATCAAATGAAGCGGAGTATGAAGTACCACATGACTTTAAGGTAGAAAGTGCTTGAAGGCGGAGGAAAAACGAAGTAGTCAAAGGAGGTTGGACTGGATGCTAGATTTTCTATGGAATGTAGTACAACGGTTCCGATGGAAAATATTCCTGTGGAATCAATCCTATATTAAATCTTGGGTCATGAAGGTTGGTATGCTTAGCAATTTGATGAGCCGTTGTTCATCTCGGCTCCAAGGATCCGGCATGATCGTGCTATAAATAAGTTGGTGAAAGGCTACCTCAAAAACATGAGTCATCGTTGTATCTGTATTAGAATTTCCTGAAGCTGAATGGATGCCACAAAGATTAAATGAGAGATTATCAGGGTTATTGGAGTGAGCGTATCACAAATAATACCACAGAGATTACAATGTTATTAAAATATTACAAAGTTCAGACCGATATTAAACATCCCAGCTCCTCCAGTTCAATGCTTCTGCAAAGGGATCAGTCACCGAGAAGTCATGTATGAGATGAACATAACTCATTAGGTTAATACCTATATCTTTAAAGTGAAATTCAGCCTCTGCAGAAGCTTTCTGCCTTAGATGTAGTTTCCTGCGCTGAATAATAATCCATTGATCACCTTGGTCTTCATCGATGCTAAACCTCATTAGCTTCAGCTTACTTGCGTTCATAACGAAGAACTTGGCGAACTTAACCTCGGGCAGGGTGCCTCGGTAGTCGTTCAGAGTAATTTCTTTGAGATCGTGATCAAGGGATTTGATGGGATTATTCGTGTCATATTGCAGCTTATTTTTCGCTGTTGGCCCTCTCCATGTCTGTGAAACAAGAGAACAAGTCAAGTATAGTGATTACATAAAAAAATGCAGCTGAGTAAGGGAAACACGTTAAGAATCAGTTATGTTTACGTTAAGTATACTTGGCGAACACTACATTGTCTTTGTAAATTTTGGAAAAATACTAAGGGTAGGAAACTCGCAGGAATAGATAAAACTTAGTAGAGTGCCATGTCCAATTGAATCCTAATTCTGAGGCTAGAGAGGAAAGTAGTGTTTGAATGGCAGCAAAAACAGAGGAACTCTCGGTCTTTGAGAAGAAACATGGGCGTGAGATGGTTGATAGACAATGCCATTAGTGACGCCTGATCCTTACCACTGATGGGTTCGTTAGTCATGGCCTATTCAGATTTTTTCTTCGTAGGATTGTAACTTGAAGGATTGTTTCCCATAGGAACTTTGTACTATATTTTTGTCGTAAAATAAACATGATTTTATTATATCGAATGAAAAAAGTTATGTCTCCTATTCCTGTGTCTATAGGGTTTGACTGGATAGGGTAGCTCAATTATATACAATTCCTATTCTTTTAGTTTTCCTACCCTATGAATTAAAGGATGCTTATGGTATTCCTCTGAATCAAAAGGAGAGTTCACCTCGATGTATAGCTTCTCCGTGCACGGGAAGCAACTAAGGAAGCCGACAGCTGCATCCAGATTGGGGCCGATATAGAGTGCCAAGACCTTTACTCTGCGCAGAGTCGAAGTCAAGCTATTGGGAATCATTTTCTGCACCACGTCGAACATGCATCAGTAATGTTAGCGAAAATGTGAGTGGCAAGTTGGGAGAACATCAAGAACGTCGAGCATATGTTGAGAGGACTGTTTTACCAGAAATGTTATGGATCCAATAACAAGTTTGGAGTTGTATTAACTCGAGTAGTAGCCCAGCAATGTCAATTTCGGTACGTTAAGGACCCTGGTTGATGTCCGACCATCTGGACTAAATACACTCAATATCTCAAGTAAAGGTGCTTCCTTCATGATCAGGTCGTGAAGCTAGAAACCTGCTCTAGTGTCACTCCAGCAGGACAGACTAATCGTTTGGAGAGTCGCTGAGACGATGTGGAGGTAATCGTCCAATCCGTGGAGCCCATCAATATGTAAGCTCTCCAGCACAGTAGAGCCGTCGAGAAGGTGCTTGATGGAATTGCTCGAGGAGCCGACGCCGTAGAGGACGAGATGCTTCAGAAGGGGGAGAAGAAGCGCAGGCTCAGCCTCAATCGGGGGAATGGGGCATTGAGCAAACCTGGCACGGTGCAGGGTGGGCAATAGGCGAAGCACTAAAGCCGGCAAGTCGAATACCGGTGTTGCACCTTTGAAGAAGAGCTCCTCGAGGTGATTTAGGGTGGAGAATTGGAACCATTCGTCGATCTTGGCACCGACGACATGGCAGTTGGAACGGAAGCTTCGGATCAAAAGGCGTGTGACTGGCCCATCGTGCGAGGTGAGGATCTGGGAAACGGCGGTGAGGCGTTTGTGTTCCAGGCGGCAGACACGATCGTCGACGGTGACGTCGAGGGGGACAGAGCGCCAGAGGGGCTGCCACCGCTTGGAGAGGACGGTGGTTCGCACGACAGATTTGGTGGGCATGAGGGAGATGATGATGCGCAGCATCTCGTCGGGGAGGAGGTTGAAGAAGTCGACGCCTGCCTCGACCCGCATGCGCTTGTTCGCCGCATTGTCCTCCATCTCAGCCGGCGGCGTGACAGGGAACCAGCTTGGTAGTGGGAATTGTTGGGCGTGCGGCAGCTGGATTTTTTGGGCATGCATCAGTGCCATTTTTTGGGCATTGGAGCAGATGATGATGAAGTGATCAAGGCTCCCCGGGGCTCTCACGCCTCGTCCTCCATTGCAGCCTGCAGCAAGAAAGGAAAAACCCGGAGCTTCCTCGGCGGTAGGGTTTTCTGGGTGTGGGGCACGTGTTTGGAGCCGATAGGCGAGTGTGGCGGTGGCACTGGCTGGGCGTGCAGGGTGGACCTAGCATGTGTGGTGGAAATAGCTAGGCTCCTTGTGGGTACGGAGATTAAGGTGAAGCACAACTGTGTTAGTGGAGTGCTTTGGTGCCTCCACGCCTCTCTTATTGGTTTAAATATATTTTTTGTTTACTTTCCCCGCCAATTAATGATGTGTTAGATACTAATCTCTTGATTAATTTGGTTCTCCGAAGTGGAAGGTTTGATCATGGGAAGATGTCCGCTTTCTAAAAATGACTTACCATCTCTAAATTTTACGTACTGGCTTCTACATATCAACTTAATCTTATAGACCTTCCTTTAGCCGGCTTGAGTTACCTTTGGGAATAGTGGTTTTGGCTGGTGTATCTTTCAGCCTAGCATTTTCCTCGATAATATTTGCATTTCCATTATTACAAGGAGTAGAGGAATTAGGCACGTCAAGTTTAGATAGTTGAGTTTGAAGTTGATCATGAGACTTGATAAGGATAGAGCGGTCACTCTCCAAAACCTTGTGGGCTTTGTCAGATGAAATCGAAGCTAAAATGTGGTAAGTCAATTTTCTAGCGATAGTTTATTTGATGTGTAATGGTCTTCTTTTTTATATTCCTTCCGCATGGCGGCCACTGTTCGATCTCGCCGGCTCCCTCAAGTAAAATGTTGTAAGTTTTAAATCTTGCTTATTTTATTTTTTTTGGTATAAGTTACTTGGAATGTTTTCTTCGAGACGGCATGAGCTTCCTTTGCCGTCTCAAATGCTAAACTTGGCAGACGTGAAGCTGACTCGGCAGACCCGAGGCGCGCGTGTGTGACTGTGTGAGTTGCCGGAAATAAATAGTGTGTTTGACCAGACGTGCGTCATCCCAAGACTGTTCATAGAAGTCTACGCGCCTGCCGGCTTATTCGCGGTGCCATTAAGTCAGCTTCAATGTGTGGTGCTAAGCAAGATAACACCTTCTCCAAAGGAACTTTTTGCCCGAATTACATGGTCGCCGATTTTTTGAAAACTCGAAATCGACATTTTAAAGTTTCCAAAAATCGTGAAAAATTCCTGGAAGTGGATATTGTATTGGTCTACAGTCGTGCAAATTTCAACTACAAATTCGTTGTATTTTGGGCTGCACAAAAAAGACATGCGCCCAGTTTGCTCCACGTTTGTGGTGGAGCCGGCCATCGGTGCCCAGTTAGTTCCACGCATGTGCTGGAGTCGGCGTAAAAGCCAGTTTGTTCAACCTATGTGTTGGAGCTGGCGATGATGGCTTTGGTTAATATGATATCGAGTTGGCATGACCAATAGAGTGATAGTGCAGATGAGGTCATCCGACGATCTTTTGCCTCGGCATTTTGCCAACGGTTTCCTGCGCGTTTCTGATTCGGTGGGTGCATGATATTTTTTCGCTTCCTCTTCCTCGAGTCGATGTCCTACTCTTTGGGGAGGAGGCAGGTACATTCGGCATCAACCATTCCGCAGGAACTACCGCCACCATCGACGGGGTCGATGCACAGTAAAACGGAGAAGGGCCTCGCCGGCTTAACAAGAGGGTGCATTAAGACGGAACCTAGAGTCGGCGGGGTCGGGTTGTGCATTAAGACGAAACCTAGAGTCGGCGGGGTCGGGTTGTGTATTAAGACAGGAACCTGGAGTCGGCGGGGTCGGGTTGTGCATTAAGACGGGAACCTAGAGTCGGCGGGGTCGGGTTGTGAATTAAGACGGGAACCTAGAGTCGGCGGGGTCGGGTTGTGCATTAAGACGGGAACCTGGAGTTGCGGAGTGTACATAAAACGTGATGTAAGTAGTGTATATTTTGGTTGTGATGTAAGTAGTGTATATTTTGGGTGACGTAAGTAGTGTATTTTGGTTGTGATGCTATATCTTCTTTTGCTGGGTCTTCTACATGGTGATGTCTTATTACAGAGGTTTTATGTTAAGTGTTGTCCTTCCTTAAGCTGGCACGCTGGTAAAGGGCGTCATCATTGCCACCTACTGTTGAAGTCGGACGAATATTGACCCCGGTTTTCCACTCGGTTGTCGAAGGTTATATTTACCTACTATTGAAGCCGGACGAATATTGACCCCGGTTTTCCACTCGGTTGTCGAAGGTTATATTTATCTTTATGTGTATAAAAGTGAACTAAAACAATATAAATGAGATTATTTATACATTAAAGGGATATTTAATTCTGTGCCCCTGGATCCTTAGTTGTGCTCACTTTTCCCCACTATGTAAACTTGTGCTCTCTTTTGTCCATCTGGTTAGCTGCCACGCTCACAAATGTTCATAGCGGACGTTTGCCGTCGGGTCAATGCATTGACCGTTAACTGCTGACAAGTGGGGCCGTGTCTTTGTGTTTGTTCGTTGCGTGCTGACAAGTGGGGGGCGTCTCCGTATGCCCGTTGGTTGCTGACGTGTGGGGCCGACCTTTGAGCGGTGCGTGCTGACGGGTGGGACCACAAGCAGACACGTAAGGGCAGCAACTTTGTCTGAACCTGAAACTGAATCGAGACAGTGCCGCACCGCGTCGCTCTCTGCCGCCGTTGTGCCGCGTCCGCCGCCGTAGTGCCCTCCACCCTATACCCCCTATTCCGCTCATCGGCGACACCGCATCTCCGCCACATCTCCCCTCACCTCCCCCACCTCCCCATCTGGGATTAGGAAGCGATGTTGAGTGCGGCCGCGACGAATGCCCTCAACAGTGGAGGGGATTGGATCGAATCAGTGGCAGATAATTCATGGATTACACCTGGGTAAGCAACGTTTCTCCTTAGATTGATGTTCTGACTCGTAAATTAGGCAGTATTTGACTTCTGGTAGCTTAAATCATTCCAATTTTGCTGAAATGTTGTCGGCCTAACCGCACCTTTATTTGAACAACGTAGGATTGATCCTTCGCTGGCTTTCCGGCTGGCGGTTAGAATAGAAACTAGTATTCTGTGTGGTACTAAATCCCAGTTGCTTACAACATTTTTCTATCCCAAAGTGGTAGAAACCAGCAATTCTTTCAAAGATTTCCGCGATGCACTCCGTGCGTCATTGATGAGGAAAAGTCCTCTAGGGTGGCCCAATCTTCACGGATTGACGAACGAGTGGACGACCTCACGCAAGAACACGAAGAACACGAGGAAGAACACCAGGAACACAAGAACACACACAAGATACAAGAACAGTTTCCCTTACTGGTCGGTCCAACCGGCCCAATAGAATCCACACGAAGGTGGGAGATCGGCAAGTAGATACAAGAAGGGATCTTGGATGGTTGTTTCTCCAACGGTCAACCGAACCGCTCCAATAAAGTCACCCAAAGATGAAAGATTGGCAAGTAGTCAAACTACAAGTAGAGGTCTTGAATCCACGCAGGGATCTTCTCCACTAGGGGAGGAACCATCCCCACAAGGGGAGGAAGGAGACCTTTGAGAAGAAGGAGTCTAGCTCTACTCTAATCTCAAAACATAGTCTATCCAGATCTGGAGGGGGTAGGTGCCTATTTATAGTGTTGACCCAAAAGGGGGGTAGGTGGGAGAGGATAAGGGCCTCCATCCCGAGCTGGCCTGTCTCCGCAGCGGTAGTACCGCTACTCCTGGCGGTAGTACCGCTGGAGGCCTCCTGAAGCGCCTGGCGTCCCGCAGCGGTGGTACCGCTGCGCCTGGAGGTAGTACCGCTGGGTGGCGGTAGTACCGCTGTGGTGCCGCTGGAGATGCCGCTGGGTCCTCCAGAGGGCTGTCTTGGGCGGTAGCGATGGCGGTAGTACCGCTGGCTGGAGCCTGGCGGTAGTACCGCTGCCTCTGGCGGTAGTACCGCCGCCTGGGACTTCAACAGCTCCTCTTCTTCTCCTTGGCTCCTCTTCCTTCTCCGTTTCCAAGCCACCGTCTTGTCGGACTCCATTCCTCTTGCGCCTTGGCCATCTTCCCGTGGACTCGTAACCGTGGTGACACACCTAGAAGTGTAAAGGGAACGATGGTCAAGTAGTATACCATTCAAAAGGGTCGGAAGTGAGTTCTCGAAGAGGAATGAGTTCACCTTTGATGTCCATGGTGACTTGTGGAGTGTTGGAGTGCTTGACATGGTGATGGTCCTAGGTTGGGCTACATCATCTCCCCCCCCTTTAAAAAGAGTCGTCCTCGACTCTTGCTCGTCATCATCATGGCAAGGAGGTAGATGCGTAGGGCTTGTCATTTTGTTCACCATGTAGTCGATGGAAATTATGTGGCACTTCTTCAACATCCCTTCGCCTTTCAAGTAGCCTACAAGACTCACAAGGAAGACGAAACAACACTCAAAGAGTAGCCAATTCTTGAAGGTCATCGCATGAGCGCTTATGTAGAAGGAAGTCACCTTAGCAAGATGCCGATGTGCTCTTCTTGCAAGATCTTCCGTCATAGGAATGCGTGGTTGAAGCTACTCATGGAGTCCCATCCAAATGTATGGCCTACACATCAAAGACCAAGCAAACCATGTGTGTGCAAGATAGAGGAGCATATCATCAATGACATGTCCATTCATGTTCATTACACCATTAGCACAACACAAATATGACAAAGCGAGAGCATATGCAAGGTCAATGTTCATGCAATTTCTCGAAATCAACTCATGACAAGACATGCACAAAATGTCATTATGGTTGCAACCAAACCATTGGAAAGAACAATTGTTCATCATATTTGTGGCAACACATAAATCATCCATGTGAAAGATCAAGGAAACATGCTTGTCATAGGAGAGACCAAAAACACCATCATGATTGCAAACAAACCATAAGCAAGAGAAATTGTTTAACTTGTTTGATGCAAAACATGAGAAAGATTTGAGAGTTGGATTCAATCCACTACTCACATGTATGCTCTCAAGAGCTCGTATTGTCAACTCATGCTCAATTGAGGTTGACATTATCATGCGTTTACTGGCACACACAAGACACCATATAAAGAAGTTATGTGCACGGTATAGGAACACATCATCCATCATGAAGTGTCTCTTCATTTGCACATCACCAAACACATCAAAATCAATGGGAAAATATGATGTATGTGAGTGGTTACTATGCAAAGTGAAGGATGGAACAAGTTCCATAAGAGAAAACGAAACATCTCCAAATTTTGAGAAAGCTATGGGGGCAATCTCATTATCAAGCATTTCAACATTAGTGCAAGCAACACATGTGAAAGAGAAATTGTTCAACATGTTGCAAGCCACAATGGGAGAAAAATGGAAACATTCATAACAAGGCATGCTCATGGCAAAATTATCACAAATAGGTAATTCCACTTGATCAACATTGGTTTCAAACAAAGTATCACAAGGGAATAAGAACGAATCATATGTGACCTCAAAAGAATCATCCATAGCATGCAAGCAATCATAGTTTATCATGTCCACTAGCGGGAACAAGGTCACATCAACACCCATACCTTTGTAGTCCCACTCATGTGAAGTATGTGTTAAAGTAGTAGGGGCTTCCATGTAGCCGACTTGTCCATCTTGAAGTAGACATGGGGTGGCATCATCATCATCCTCCATGTACATCTTCTCCATTTGAGGCACTGTCGAGTCGAAGATAGGCGACTCATCATCCAAGGAACCTAGCACACAATGAGAAAACACACTAGAGGTAGAAGTTAAGTTGTTAGAAATCAAAATGGCCTCACAAGACCTATCAACTACCTCTCTCAACTCAAGTGGTGTATCACTCATTCCCTCAAAGTGGTAGTACTCAAACTCACATATGGTGGAGGCACTCAACTCACTCTCACTCTCACCCAAGTGGGCTAAGTGGCTCTAATTCTCACATGGGTTCGGTACCATCTCATAATGCAAACTCATAGGGATATGCTCGGTTTCCTCAACTCCAAACGCCTCCAAGGTTGAAGGGAAACTCCCATGCTCAACCTCCTCAACCAACTCGCCTCCAAAGGTCAATGCCATAGTGTAGGCATCATCACTCGACTCCTTTGCGGAAGAGAAAATCCCATGCTCCGCTTCATCACTTGACTCCATTACCGAAGGGAACATCCCATGCTCGGCATCATCATCACTTGACCCATGGTCATAGGTGATAGCATCATCAATGCTCGCCTCCATGGTCGAAGGGAAAATCCCATGCTCGACCATCTTGTCATCTTGGTCACTGTCTTGTTCACCAACTTTGCATTCCCACATCATGTGACCTCTTCTATTGCATAGTGGGCACAAGAGATTGGGACATTCTCGTGGATCATGGTCTTGGCCTTGGCAATTGTCACATATAAGGTCTTCATTTTCCCATATGGGGGCCAATGTGGTGATGGCACTTGGTGTAGGGACCGTATCATGAGAAGTGCTTGAGAAAGGCGCCGTCTTGGTTGTGGCCTCACGTTTGTGACCATACTTCTTCCGGCGTCGACGTATTAACTTCTCGAACAAGTTGTCGATGTCGGCCATGAGCTCATCAAAGATAGGACTTGTAGCTCTTGTTGGCGCACTTGGAGTGGTAGCACTAGGGGACACCATAGGATGCACCTTTGTCGCCATCTTCTTTTCATCTCGACGTTGACGCTCTTGAGTTGTAGGGTGTCGCCGAAAGTCATTTGGATGCTTCTCCTCATGTTGACGTCGGCGTGCTTGTTGCCTTGGCGACCTTTCCTTGGAGCTTCCACTAGAGCTTGGTGACATGTTGTGGTCCACCTTGGCATCTTTCTTGTGGCGCCTTGATGAGCTAGATGAAGGATGTAGGCTCTTGGCAAACTTGTCCAGGGCATCCTTGAGATCTTTGAGCTTGGCCTTGTCGATGCACTTCTTGGGGTGCTGCCATGTTGTCGATGTAGAGTGGCGAGGCTTGGCGCTCTTGGCGTTGTCCTTCTCGTGGCACCTTCTTGAAGTTGATGGCGAATGTCGAAGCTTGTCGCTCTTGGCGATGGCCTTGTCATGGCTCCTTCTTGAAGGTGTTGGAGAATGGCGAAGTTTGGCACTCTTGGAAGTAGATGGAGCTCCATAAGTTGAACTCATGGTGATCTTCTTGTCGGAGCACCTTCTTGAGCTTGAACCATAGAAGTAGATTGTGCCATGACGCTTGGTGGTGCCGCTCTTGACCATGGTAGAGCCAAAGTTCTCGTCGGAGTACTTGGAGTTGCAGTCGTAGTAGTTCTCCATGTTGGTGAAGCTTGAACAATCTTCGGAGTCGTAGTCGGAGTAGTTGTAGCAGAAGTCTTGGTGATGCTCCATCATGTCATGGGGGTCATTGTCGTTGTAGTCGTCATAGTAGTCCCCCATGTCCTCAAAGCTTGGGGCATCATAATACATGTGACTCATCGTGTAGTCCTCTTCGTAGGCTCCATAGTTGCATTCGCTCTCCCTAGACATGTCAACTCACAAGACAAGTGTATATATGTGGAGTGGAAAGGAACTAGAACACAACCTCTCACCTTGTAGATAGTATTGGACGTCGTGGACAACCAAGGGAAACGATCACAAAGTAAAATGCTTGTGTTCAAGTATCCAAAGCAAACTCCAAAACACACACGGCTTAAAAGTTGGTAGGAAGGTATGGTAGGTGGAAAGCAAATTGAACCAACCGGAAACCAAGATATTGTCAAAGCAAGTAGAGAACCACGATGATCACAAAGCAAATACAAGTCAATCTCAAAAGATAGGAATGTAGTTCAAGGAAACACATGCGCAGAGAGATAAATGGGACTTATGCAACCAAGAAGTGAGCTAAAGAACCATATGATCCTAGCGAAGACTATAATCTCGGTGTTGCACAAGTACAAGGAGAGCTACTAACTCGATTGCAATTTATTTGGTGGGCTACAAGATTTGCACAATAATGCACCACCTACTAGATGTTCATCGAGCTTGCGCTTTCCTACAAGATATGGCAAGTGGTATTTCTTTCTTTCTTTCTTTTGATTTGGCACTTTTTGCTTCTTTTCTCTTTTTGAGTCTTTTCACTTTTGCACACTCACTTCTTTTTATGCCAACACAAGATATATGGCATATGAACTAGCGCACAACTTTTGCTCCGAAACTACACGGTGCAAATGTGCAAAGCCCAAGCAATCATCAAGAGCTAGCCTCAATAGGACATGGTAATCGCAAAGATATAGTGTGGCTAACAAAGGAATGGCAAGGGGTAAAGATTCGCGATGTTATACCCTTCGTCGATGTTCTTCACCCTTTGTTGTAGAAGTTTCATGCTTGCCCACGGAATTTTGGTGGTGGTGGATGATGGATCTTCCGCAATGGTGACGAAGGCCTTGATCGTAGCTTCGAAACGAGCCGAAGAACACCAAAAATGGAGTCCGGAATCAAAAGATATGGCCAAAACAATTTTCTGAAAATTTCAGTTTTCTCCAGGTACCGCTGGCAGGGACGGTAGTACCGTTGGAGGTACCGCTGGGAGCAACAGAAAGCGATTTTTGGTGGTACCGCTGGCGGTAGTGCTGGTAGGGGCGGTAGTACAGCTAGGGGGCGGTAGTACCGCTACGGGACGGAGATTTTGCCCAAGAACGCGAATTTTCACGATTTTGGGCGGAAAAATTACCCGAAAATGGCCAAATCGGAGGGGAAATCTTTGGAATTAGGCTATGGGAACGCAAAGGAAGCAAGATCAACTAGTATAGCAATAGATCCACGGATCAAAACTTGCAAAAACGCACTCAAATTTCAGATCGATCCAAAAGCAATTTGGGGCTATTTTTTGTGGAAATTTTCAAATTTCTCAAAATCAAAGAAAATTTGGGGGATTTGTGGGGAAACAAGGTCAAATCCGTGGCAACCTTTGCTCTGATACCATATGATGAGGAATAGTCCTCTAGGGTGGCCCAATCTTCACGGATTGACGAACGAGTGGACGAACTCACGCAAGAACACGAAGAACACGAGGAAGAACACCAAGAACACAAGAACACACACAAGATACAAGAACCGTTTCCCTTACAGCTCGGTCCAACTGGCCCAATAGAATCCACACGAAGGTGGGAGATCGGCAAGTAGATACAAGAAGGGATCTTGGATGGTTGTTTCTCCAACGGTCAACCGAACCGCTCCAATAAAGTCACCCAAAGATGAAAGATTGGCAAGTAGTCAAACTACAAGTAGAGGTCTTGAATCCACGCAGGGATCTTCTCCACTAGGGGAGGAACCATCCCCACAAGGGGAGGAAGGAGACCTTTGAGAAGAAGGAGTCTAGCTCTACTCTAATCTCAAAACATAGTCTATCCAGATCTGGAGGGGGTAGGTGCCTATTTATAGTGTTGACCCAAAAGGGGGGTAGGTGGGAGAGGATAAGGGCCTCCATCCCAAGCTGGCCTGTCTCCGCAGCGGTAGTACCGCTACTCCTGGCAGTAGTACCGCTGGAGGCTTCCGGAAGCACCTGGCGTCCCACAGCGGTGGTACCGCTGCGCCTGGCAGTAGTACCGCTGGGTGGCGGTAGTACCGCTGCGGTGCCGCTGGAGCTGCCGCTGGGTCCTCCAGAGGGCTGTCTTGGGCGGTAGCGCTGGCGGTAGTACCGCTGGCTGGAGCCTGGAGGTAGTACCGCTGCCTCTGGCGGTAGTACCGCCGCCTGGGAGTTCAACAGCTCCTCTTCTTCTCCTTGGCTCCTCTTCCTTCTCCGTTTCCAAGCCACCGTCTTGTCGGACTCCATTCCTCTTGCGCCTTGGCCATCCTCCCGTGGACTCGTAACCGTGGTGACACACCTAGAAGTGTAAAGGGAACGATGGTCAAGTAGTATACCATTCAAAAGGGTCGGAAGTGAGTTCTCGAAGAGGAATGAGTTCACCTTTGATGTCCATGGTGACTTGTGGAGTGTTGGAGTGCTTGACATGGTGATGGTCCTACGTTGGGCTACATCAGTCATATCCCTGGAGCGATGTCGATGCTGTTGAACTGAGCTATTTCAACAGTACTGAGCAAACATTTCTCCCACTAACATGCGACGAGCATCTGAGGTTGCTATTTACTCTGAATGCTGGCAGCCGTTTCGGTAAAGTCAGTATCGATGTTCTTCAGCCACGGGCAGAAGGGGTCAACAAAGGGAAGGGTGTTCGGACATCATCTGTCTCTGCTAATATCCAGCACCCTGGCACTCCTTGTAGGTCGAGACCAAGTAAAGCGAGTGGTTCTGAAAGCCACAACATGCCTTCTGCCGATTCTGCTGCTCATTCTGCTGCAGCTACCTTCTGCAGTCGGTGTAGAAGAAGATGCACAACCTGACGAGGAGGTGCCTCGAAATGATGATGAAGACAAGATATTGTACCCTGAACTGGTAGATAGACGCAGGCAGCAAGCAGTGGATGATGAATATCCAGAGGAGCCCATCAACCGAGCTAGGTTTGATGACACTGACGATGAAGAGAAGGAGGAGAACATTGACAGCTTAATTGAAGATGAATACGATGGTGAGGACATGCCAACAATTGAGTGGAACAGGGAAAATCCTCAGCTTACTGAAGGCACCATTTTTGAATCCATGGTGGACTGTCGGAATGCAGTGACTACATATTGCATTCTAACTGAAAATACCTACAGGATCAAAAGGAGTGAGCCAGTGAAAATACCTACAGGATCAAAAGGAGTGAGCCAGGAAGGTTCACAGTGTTTTGTCCATATCCTAGGTGTAGGTGGAGGTTGCATGCATCCCGTATGGTAAAAAATAGCAGCATTATTCAGGTAATCCAAGTTCATTGAGTATTTTAGTTTCAGATCAGTGAGTAATGTTTCTTAATTGTTTTGACCCTTTTTATTTTGTTTCAGATAAAGAAAAACAAACAGAAGCACACTTGTCCACCTAGAGGGGGAGCAGGGAAGGCCAAAGCCAAGCTAGCAAAAAGTAGGTGGGTGGCAGATGCAGTATGGGATTGGCTGAGGGAAGATCCTAATCTTGGTCCAACAGCACTCCATGGGAAGCTTTTCGAGAAGTACAAGATCAAAATTCCTTACATGAGAGTTTTCAATGCTAGGGAAATGGCTCTTGACAGGATTAATGGTCAATGGAATGAGAGTTTTCAGCTGCTTTACACCTTTAAAGCTGAAGTGGAGATGGCTAGTCCAGGAAGTGTTGTAGAGATTGACAAGCATACGGTTCCCTTCAAAATAAAAGGAAGTCATTTGAGAAGGAGTGCTTCAGGAGGGCTTTTGTTTGTTTCAAGGCTTGCTGGCAGGTGTTTCTTGGTGGTTGCAGGCCTTATTTGTCTGTAGATGCTACCCATTTACAACTGGCTATTCCCAGTTGCATTTGGTGTGTTGGAGGTAGAGTCCGAGGAAAGTTGGGTCTGGTTTCTGCAGCAGTTGCACAACATTATAGGCACACCCCCAGGTTTAGCTATACACACAGATGCTTGCAAGGGTTTAGAGAGTGCAGTAGAAATCATGTTCCCTGGAGTGGAGCATAGGGAATGTATGCGACACCTAGCGCAGAATTTTAAAAAGAAGTTCAAAGGTAAAGTTTATGATGAGAACTTATGGCCAGCATCATACACATGCAGCGAAAGGAAGCATGAGCACCATTTGAGAGTGTTGTATGCTCAAAATCCTTTGGTGAAGGATTACATGGATGAACATCATGGAAAGGTGTGGTCAAGAAGCAAATTCAACGAAGTCTGCAAAGTAGATTATGTGACCAACAACCTTGCAGAATGCTTCAATGCAAAGTTCAAGTCAGTGAAAGGTCTTTTGTCGTGGCAAGCATTTGACAAGATGAGGCAGATGATCATGATAAAGATGGCTCTTCGCAAAAGAATTGCAGAAACACAATATGTTGGTCATCTTATGCTCCCATCACTGATTAAGGCATTGCATTTGAAGGCAAGAGGACTGAAGATGAGATGCATTCGATCTGATACACTTGAGGGTGAGGTAGCCTATACTGACAGTAAAAATAGGTTATGGAGGTATCCAGTGAACCTAGCAACTAGGGAATGCAGTTGTAGACAATGGCAGATCCGTGGGAAGCCATGCATACATGCCCTACATCTGATGACTGTCATTGGGGTGCAGATGGTGAAGTTGATCAATATTGCTCTGACTATTTCTCTGTTGCCAAATTTATGGCTGCTTATGCTGACAATGTGCCTGCACTCTTGGGAAAAGACCAATGGAACATAGTTGATCCAGGGTTCAAACTCTGCTCTCCTGTACTGACTAGACCACCAGGAAGACCAAAGAAAAACAGGTACAGGGCAGGTGAAGAGGGTCGTGTACCAAGAAAGCGTGCGTGCAAAAAATGTGGAATTCTGGGGCACATTGCTAGGCTCTGTACCAATCCAGTGGATGCAGCATTTGGAGAAGAGCAACGATGGACAGCAGCAAATGCAGAGGAGAATGCAGCAGCAATGGCAATTGAAGATGCAGCAGAGCTGGAGAATGAAGCAGAGCTGGAGAATGCAGCAAATGAGGCAGTACCGGCACCTTCGTATGTCTCCCTACCTTTTTTTATGCATTTGTACTCTTTTATACCGATGGCTTATAATTTTATTTGTCAGCTCTAGGATAAATGGAGGCAGAGGGCAGAAAAGGCCTAGAGAGGAAGAAACCCAAGAAACTGAAGTTCAACCATCATCCGATGCCTTAGAATTTGAAGCCATGGCTTATGATGGTTTTGAAGCTATAAGAGAGGAGGAAGAAGGGGTAATTGTTCCAGTTGTTCCTTTAATGATCATTGAACCCACAGATGACCGTCAGGTTGTCGTCAAGGGCTCGCGAGTGGAAGTACTCTGTCAGCACCTGCACGGCCACAACCCCAAGTGAAGATCAAAAGGAACAAGTTGAATTTGAAGCCAAAGAGTATCCCAGCTAGGGAAACCGGAGCAGGACGGTGAAGCCATCTGCGAACACAAGGAGCAGGTCCAAGATTTGAATTTGCACTTTGACCGCTTAGAACTTGATGAGTTGTAATAATGATGTTTGTGTTTGTGTTTTCAATTAGAGGTACTGTGAAAACTTATAAGTTGTAATAATGATGTTTGTACTTTGGTATCATATTTGTGGCAGAATTCAAATTGCAAACAAAAGTTGAATTTGAAGCAAAATTTGAATTTGAAGCAACATTTGAATTTGAAATAAAATTTAATTTGATGCAAAGTTGGAGTTGTTCAAACATATGAAGTCCATTGCTACGTGGTATGTATCTGAACCAACATCTGAATCCGAATGAGCAAAGGTGATCAATCCCCATGAGAAAAGTGCTACAAACGAGCTCCAAAGCTAGGGTAAACACCCCCATTTGTAAGCAGTTTTTTTCGACCTTGTCCAAATGAGCCAAATATTTTTTGTATTAACACATATTCAATCCATATGGTGTCTAGTAGTAGTTTCACTATTTATTGAATTAATCTTCATATTACTATTTTTTTTAAACATAAATGCTTTTAACTAAAAACCATCAAAAACAGTTTGGAATATGAAAATGAAAAAGTAAGTTCAGAACCTTCTTAATCACTCCAAAATGAATCTTTGGTAATTTTTTTGATTTTTTTGAATTTTATCAAAACCTAAACCCTCTCTCCCTCTCCTTCGAACTCTGAATAGCTTCATACGTGATAGCTCATTTGTGTGAAGCTTTTTTCATGAAAATGTACCTACACCAAGTTTATATTTTTTCTCATAACCGTGTCACATATGACGGCAATGTGCACTGGTTTTGTTATTTTTTGATTTTTTTTGAATTACTTATGCTCATTTCAACTTGATTTCGATGCCTCACTTCGGAAAATGGTTTTTCATGAAAATGATCCTTAACCCTAAACCCAGGTTTTTTTGGTAACTATGTCTTATAAACCGACGAACTACGCAAGTTTTTTCATTTTTTGATTTTTTTGAATTGTTTATGGCCATTTGAAGTTCTGGTCAAACCCTAATAACCCCGTTGACTGACTCTAAACCCCGCAGCATCTCGCCAAACCCTAGTGCCGAACGTCAGCCGTCCGATCAGACTCTAGCAACAAACTCCACCCGTCAGATATGGCCTTCTAGAAGGATTCCCGCGGGCAGGCATGCGCGCGTCTCCGCGCCGTTGGATCGTATGGACGGTTCCGCGCCATGGCGATCCGCGTGATGCTGGTTCTGCATCCTGATTGGCCGTTCACGCATCCAGGTCGAAGTAGCCGTTGCTGGCCCCATTTGCTCCCCCATTGCTGGCCCCGCCCCATTGCTGGCCCCATTGCTCGCTCTGGTTCGTTCTGTCATTGCTCTGGTTCGTTCTCGACTCCCGCGCCGCAGAGCTGTAGATCGCCGCCCAACGACGCCATGGTTTCGAGGAGCGATGGCGACGAAGATTCCACCAATCTGAGCTCGCTTGGCACCAACGTAAGTGTTCCAATCTCGTGTATTTGGGATTCTAGGATTTAGGCTTAGGGTTAGGGTTATAGGATTTGGGGATTTCTTATCTGAGCACGAATCCGAGGTCTTGCGCTGAAAATTTCTTTTCTTAGGGCCCAAATACCATGTACGATTCTGATTATTGCGGATTAGACGATGAAGACGAGACCAAGATCCGTTGTCATTGCAATTCCACGGTCCAGAAATGTGTTGCTTTCGAAGGATGTTGGACTGGCAGGAGGTTCTTGGCCTGCGCAGGGATGGTACGTGAAAAATCTGAACTTTTTTTTGGAGTACAACTTGAGATGTTTTCTTTTGTGTAAATTAGTAACAGAAACTTATTTGATACATGTATGTAGTCTGGAGAAACTTCTGACTTTGTGCACTGGGTTGATGATGTGTGGCCACCTACGTTGTCCAAATCCCTGACAAAACTGTGGGAAATGCATGGGGAAATCAAAGATGCTAGAGTTCGTGACGCCTAGACGTTCTTGAAATAAGGTGGAAGTACCAAGATGAGATTACAAAGCTTCACCTTGACTTGAAGAATTCCCAGGATGAGCTCAAGAAGGAGGTTGAGGAAAAGCAGGTTGCACTAGCCCTGAAGACCAAAGCAGAACAAGCACTTGTTGATGCAAGAGCTGAACTAGAGGAGAAGAACAAATTGGATGCATCAACATCCAACATGCACAAGTTTTTGAGGCAGAAAGCAGAGAAGGACAGGGATTTGATTAAGCAAGAGAAGAGGAAGTTGGAGTGTATGGTTGCCGATCTTCTGAAACAGAAATCCAACTTGGGGGCTAAGTTGCAGAAGATCAAAGATATATGTGATGAGTAGAATCATTGGCTTCATCATGTGTTGTAACAGTTATTGCTTATCTGAACAAGTAGTGGTTGTATTTCAGTATGGTTGTTGTACTAGTAGTTGAAAACATTTTAATGTGGTTGAATTTCAGTATGGTTTGTTGTTACTGTTTATCTTAATCCATGTCATGGAAGCTTAATGCAATGGACAGTTAGCAGTATTTGTGGTTTGTTGTTGCTGTTCATCTCAGTTTCGTAAGATGACAGTTAGCAGTTGAGTTCATCAGTTATAGACAGTGCTGAAAAAAAAGTCGTGTTGGGCCCAAACAGAATCAAGCTTTGGTTGGGCCGTGCCATGACTTTGTCTGATAGGCCCACAAACACGCGATGTCTCTGTCTTATTTTTTTTTGAAAACCTTTGTTTCTTTTTTCTTTTAATTTATTTTCTTTCTACGATTCAATTTGATTGCCCAAGCTCTTATATTTTCTGATAGTAAAATACAAGGGTTTACAAAATGCACAAAATAACTAGTTGCCGTGCACGGGCAAACAAATATTTTGGTTCGGTTGCTCACCAAATAAGTTGTAATAATGTTGTTTCTACTTTGGTATCATATTTGAGGCAGAATTCAAAATTTGAAACAGAAGTTGACTTTGAAGCAACATTTGAATTTGAAACAAAATTTGAATTTATTTGATTTCCCTTAACCGTATGTGCTTTTTCTCTTTTCTTTTTCATGTTTTTGGTTTTGATTATGTTAGGGCCTAGCTAAAAGATAAAAGATGCCCTAACACAATAGCTAGGGCCTAGCTAGGGCACCGTCTTCACTGCTTGGCTTGGCTTCACCGCCGTCTTCACCACCATCTTCACTGCTCCTCGACCTGGCCGTTCTCGCCGAGGTAGTACGGGAGGCTGTGCATGCGGTTGGGGTGGGGAAGATGCTTTCCATGTCGGTGAAGATGTTGTAGGTGGTGAATGCGATGAACTCGCACCCACACCAAAACACCTGGCCGAGCAGGTAGTACGCATCGAACCTGTTGGTGAAGTGTGCGACGAGCCCTATCACCGGAGCGTTGGCGTGGGGACGATGTTCGTCGAGGCGGAACATGACCGGCGAGCCCACCGGAGGTGGGCAAAGCCCGCACAGAGGAACCCATACGCAAGGTCCCGAGCACCCCTCCAGCGTGAGAACGCCCACACGCGGAGCGCGTTCTCGACGACGACGCCGGCAGGGTAGCGTTCCTCCGGTACGGTTGGCTGCATGTGGAACGTGGGGGCATTGTACTGCATCTTTGCGTCGAGGAGTTTGCTTTGGATTTCGGTGGAGAGAAGGGGCGAGGTGCAGATGGAAGTGGACACGAAGAGATGGGTTGGTTTAAATAGGAGCCGGGGAGACGAAGAGGAAGAGATGGGGTGGTAAACCGTAGACGGAACGGCTGGTTTTCAAATTGGATCTAGGAGGCATGGTGTCGATCCGTGGCCTAGGATAGGCCTTCTTTCGACCGTTTTCACATTGAATCAATGCATGAATAGATGCCTCCACCGTCGCGTGAACCGATGATCGACTGAACCGATGCTTCAATCGAGCCTGCCGTGCCGCCCTGCCTAGGCTACACGTCCATAGTAGGTGGACTGAATCGAGTGCATGGCAGCGGAATCGTGCGTCGCGACTGAATCGAGCGGCAGGGCAGGGACGCAGCTGTGCGTTGGTTGCGTGCGTGGCGGCGTGCATGCATGCGAGCCGTTCTACAACGCTGGCGTGCCGATCCGTGGCGTGCGTGCCGATCCGTGGCATCAACGCTGGCATGCGAGCACGTTCTACAACGCTGGAATGCATGCCGATCCGTGGCGTCAACGCTGCTCTTCCCATGCATAGCAGGCTGAATCGATGCCACCCTAGTAGGCTGAGTCGGGCGCATGCATAAAGGCTGGCCTCGCTAATTTAATTATCATGAAATGGGCCCGTTCTGCAACGTAAAAAGCCCACCACGGTCCAACAAGCAAAGCCACAGAAACGCAGCCCCACCTGTCAGGTCAAACGAGCGTCAGTAAGAATGAGTCCCACGCGGCCCCACTAGTCAGAGTTAACGGACTCGACGGATACGTCCGTCTGTGGCATTCATGAGAGTTTCAACTAACGCAGTGGGGAAAAGTGAGCAAAAGTTAACATCGGTGGGAAAAGTGAGCACAACTAAGGATCCAGGGGCACAGGAGTAATAGTCCCTACATTAAAACACGAACGATAGCTCGATTACATGTGCAACTCAGCGTAGGTGCACGAATACATCAAATCGTTGTGAATGTCGGCTCCCTCAATCGGCTGGATTTGAAGGCCAGCGATTCTGATTGTTGTGCATGTAGTTCTTTGTTCTCGCCACTATTGTGATATTTTGGTCACACTGTACAATACACTCTTAATTAAAAAAGTATCTTGTGCAGTGCACCAAAACATCGCAAGAGTAATGGGTTGGGGTCACTTCGTTGAATTGTGTGATATTATGGGCTACCCTAACATGTACAATCTAAAATGTTGTACATGTCTTCCTCTTTTGAAGGGTGGCTTATCTTGGAAGTGGTCGCTGAAACATAATTAGAGAAGATTTTAGTTTAGTGTACGATGGTATAAAAAAGACCTGACATGACGGATAAATAACATGGAAAAAACTACAAATTTATTGCAGAATGGTTGTACACTATACAGTTGTGTACACTACTGCATGCTACCAGATATAGATGCCCTCTTGTACGGTGTCACCAAAATAAGATTCCTGTCATATGTTATTATTGATAGTAAGGTAGGAATATATCAAGAAATGCATGAGCTTCGAAAGCAAATTAATAGCACTGCAAACAGGAGTCGTGTAGTCCGACATTTATGTCATTCTAGATCTAATGGATAGATATGTTCAGAAGAAATCAAATATAACTGATCTAACACATGGTTGTGTTTACGGAAACAAAAGAACGAAAAACCTAGACTTTCACCTAGAAAGAAATATACACACGGCTGGTAACACTGTTTTGCCGAATCTCAGGTCCCAATTTGTACAAAGACGGAAATTTCGTTAGTTACCTTCAATTCAGAAAAGGGTCAAGGAGGAGGAAAATGTCATGGATGATAAGGAGCAACGTTGTCGAGGTGAGGATGTGTCGTTTCTCCGTAGAACTCAGAGGTGCTTCTGACCTTCGATGTTCATGTGAGGCTGGCATCGTCTTGGATCTAGCACGAGAGATCTAGCTTTCCCTTATCTTCGACCAGGTGAAAAGGGAATGGTCCTTAAATGGGGAGGCAGTTGTGGATGGAGGTGTGAACGTAGGGATGCTGCCGGTTCAAATATATATAGCTGGTGCGGTGAGTTTTGGATAGATGGACCTTCACTGGCCCGATGTTAATGTGATCGTGGGTCATTGAAGAAAAAATATACTTATTGGTAGGACCATTAATTTCGACTAGACGTTGTGTGTTTGTATTCGACGCGTTGCAGGATCTAATGTTCGTCCATGGCTCGTCATGGTTGTGGGGATGACAATGCCGGCCGGTGGTAGCTTTCTTGTGAAAATCATCGGTGGCGGGTGTCCTTCTGGATGGGACACCAGACTGGCTTTACCGGCGTCTCCTTCCCTCCATACCATCCGGTCTCGCTGGCTCCCTGGAGTCGGTCTCAAAAGCGTAGGGTTCCAGGTTATGTGTTTGCCCTTCCTGTCATGTCTTTTGGCCACCAAACGGGTGGAGTCGGCGGATAGATCGAACTCATCCAAATCTATAGGTGATTCCAAACAAATACTGAGTATCAAACATTTGGAGAACCTTTCTCGCTCGTCCTCTGTCGTCGCCGCTGAGCAGTGGAGTTATCTCGTCCGGCTGCTGCAGGTGGTCGAGACGGCAGCGACGGGATCGTTCGATATGCCACGGGCATGACCACGTCCTGTTATGTTATTATCTAATGTACTCCTTCCTTAAGGGGGACGAGAAACAGACCCACGACAAAGGCCGCATAATACAGACATTGGCCGGCATAATACGAGTGCACCGCGTGGGTACAATTGTCGGCTTAATAGAGGGCACCGCGTAGGAACGTGGACAAACGACGTGTTGCTCCACCGAACGGCAGCCACTCTCTTGTGTGCGATCCGCTTGATGGGACGTTGGGAGGTGGAGTGAGGGGTTGAACGAAAAATTAATAAGCATGGTACGTTGGTAGGTTGGAGTTATTTCTACGCGATTGAATGTTTCTCTGAGTTTGTAGTAATTTCATCTCTTCGATGGGTGTGACGTGACGATTAGCTGTATGTCGGCTCCCTGGAGTCGGCGGTTAAAGTGAGGGGTTGAAGGAAGATGGTAGGTTGGCAGTTGAAGTTATTTCAACGCGAGTGAATGCGTTCCCTGAGTCCGTAGTAATTTCATATCTTCAATGGGAGTGACGTGACGCTTAGCTATACGCTGGCTCCTTGCGCTCGGCTTCGTGAATCTCTCACACCTGATAGTCTTGAGGAGTTGAGATTCGTGGGTGGGCAGACGATTCGAGAGTTGTCATTATCTGTGATTCGTTTTCTGTGCACCCCGCCGACTCCAGGTTCCCGTCTTAATGCACAACCCGACCCCACCAACTCCAGGTTCCGTTTTAATGCACCCTCCGATTAAGCCGACGATGCGACGATTACGCTTCGAGCGAACACGCTCGACGCAGGGACGATAAATTCAACCCCGGTGGGTGGACCGCACCATCACGAGTTCTCGCGCATTCGCCAGAAGAAATGTCGCCCACGCCGAAGCTACACAGGTTCAGCAAGGACTCAACGGATCGTCCCAGGATCCACAAGATCCAAGAGTACCATCGTCGGCGCCAAGTTGTGTCTCCAAGATGTGCGTCCACAATGGAGGCTGGGGGTGCCGGGCCGGTCGCCCAGATCTAAGGAGCTAAGGCACCGCGAAGATGTCTCCATCAGTGAGTCAAAGAGCAAGTTGTGTGGGGAACGGGATACAATCCCGTTTCTACACCAGTTGCTCCCTCAAGAAAAAAAAGGCGGTGCCCGACGGCGGGATCGACCACCGGGAGGAGTTTCTCGGGAATAGGCTACGGATCTAGGAGAAGTCGCTCAAGCTTGCGACATCGTCTCGAGGGGTGCGCTCCACCGTCGTAGCGGCACGGGTGTCATGACGGACCAGTTTCGCTTCCTCTTCCTCGAGTCGACGTCCTACTCCTTGGGGAAGAGGCAGGTATGTTTGGCTTCAACCGTTCCGCAGGAACTGCCGCCACCATCGACGACAACCGATCCGGGTTGGTGGCCCGAGAACGGCGATGATGAGTATGATTACTACGATGGTAATGTGTCGGATTGATAGAAACCATATGGGCGATGGATGATTTTCAAAGAGCAGTTTGCAAGTTCGTATTGTAGTTGGAATTTGTAGTTTTCTTAAGTTCAGATTAGTTTTTTTAAATTACTTGATGCAATCAGTCGAGTAGACGAACCCGTGCTATGTATGGAAAGTGTAAAATGTTTTATTTGTCTTAAGAGTAGCATAGATCTCTGAATAGACGAAGCCCACTATCTTTCGAAAAACACGGTGAATAGCGCTATTCCTCATTTCACGGTCTGGCTTCCGTCTCGCGTGATAGTGTGTCGGATCCAGCGAGAGACTTCAGGAGACATTATTTAATTTTCGAGTCGTTTCAACTACAGAGAAACACAGTTTGTGGAACAACTTCATTGTTTTTCGTTTTAGCGTGTTTCGCGTTTCGGCTGCTGACTTGTGATTCCATACGCATTGGCAGGTTGCCGGCTCCAGTGGCCAACCAAGCGACTAGAAGTGCGAAAAACAGTCACTATTTTATGATTCTTTTCCAGCAACTGTTTGTTTACGTGGGCTTTGTCCAACAAGTGATTACAAGTGTGGAAAACAGTCACTATTTGACGGCCATTTTCCAGTAAAATAGTTATGTGGTTTCAAATAACTACCCGCTGTGCCAGCATTTCGAACATACATTATTTCAGTCAAGTTTGTTAGTTATGTCATGAACTATGTCCATAGTCTGGTCTCTACCACAAGTTCATCCCACTGAAGGTAGGGTGGAAATGGAAATCCCACTTTACAAGTTAGTCAAACGTCTTTGCGAAAGGCAGACACATCGTTTTTTTTTAACATGGCGATTAGTATGTAAGGAGGAGTTTATTAGATCGGTAGCGGTTACGTGATGTGTCGTGACACCACCTCCTGGAATCCTACTCGATGGTGTTAAGCGAGTAGAGTGATCTATTGCCCTAGGCTGCTCAGATAGTTATTTTTTTTTTTGTCTAATTTGGTCCTCGAGTTTACATACGGATATCAGTTTTCTATCCATTAATTATTAGCATCGTGTATGACGTGTCGTTCATAAAGGGCTTGGGGGGTCGTGCGCCAAGGCGCACCCCTAAATCTAGTTTATGATATTGTTCTAGTGTGTTCTTGCATGCTTTCCGATGTGCGTAGTTACTCTGGCCAAGTAGTTGCATGTGTCTCTAAGAGAGAGTTTTGTGCTAGATAGTAGGTTCATAACTCCTCCGTGCCTAGGCACGGGTGACAGAAACGTCTAAGGACGAGGATGTGTTGTTGCTACTAAGGGTAAAACAGCGGTGTTCATGTCTACATAATGATTATGAATGTTGCTTACATTATGCACTATGCTTAATGCAATTGTCCCTTGCTTTTGCAACTTAATACGCGCGAGATGCATGCTGGACATCTGTCTCAAGGTGGATTATTTGTTATAGATGCATGCTGGATAGCGATCTATATATGTTTGATGTAATGCCTACATGATTAGTGCAATGAACTTTGTCTTGTCATAACAGCATTGTTATGCCCTCATGATTTGTCAATTGCCCAGCTGTAATTTGTTCACCCAACATGTTTACTGTTTAAGGGAGAGACACCACTAGTGAAACTATGGCCACCGTTCCATTATTTTACATTTTTTACAACCTCGTTTACTTGCTTTTCATCATCACTTGCTCGTCGTACCGTTTTACTTTCATTACTTCCAACCACACCAAACGTTTAATTCTCTCGTTAACATCAAGACGGGAAGCTTGACAACCTTCCTGGAAAGTTGGGATGAAAGGGAGTTTGTGTTTTGTGTGCAGGTCCACGTACGATGAAGCGCCAGACAACGAGCACCTAACTGAAGGTATTGAAGTTCTACTGGATTGATAACCTTGGTATCGAAACTAAGGGAAAAATTACTAGTGTGCTGCATCATACCTTCCTTTTGGGGTTCCCCAACGGGTGTGTGTGATTCACGCCATCACATAGAGGCCAGTATCTGAAACGGACTATCGTAAACCTGCATGTGCTAGGTTCCTAGACTATGGTGGTAGACTGACGCTTGTGCAGTCTGTCCTCTCTTCACTTCCAATTCACTACCTCTGCTCTTTAAGACTGCCCAAGACGTTCATTAAAAAATTTGACAGGGCTAGACGACATTGCTTATGGGCCAAAGAAGATGGGGCTACCACACCCAACTCATTAGCTGCATGGAACCTTGTATGTCGACCTAAAAAGCATGGCGGACTTGGGGTGATAAATCTTGAAATTCAGAACAAGGCTCTTCTATTGAAACATCTGCACAAGTTCTTCACCAAAGCCGACATCCCTTGGGTGAACCTAGTATGGTCCCTCTATGATCCAGGTCCTCCACATGCTCAAAGCCCTAGAGGCTCCTTCTGGTGGAAGGATATATTCAGCCTCATTGACATCTACAGGAGCATCACTAGAGCAGAAATTCATAACGGTGAGCACACCCTATTTTGGAAGGACTTTTGGCATGGTGGCACCTTGCTTTGCGACAGATTCCCCCATCTATATTCTTTCATTTTTCATGAAGATATATCTGTGGCGGACATGAGAAACATAGTTCACATGGGAGATGAAATGGCCCTGCCACTATCAGTTGAGGCCTTTGATGAATATGAACAGGTGGTTGACATTCTGCGTGACCACACGCCCACATTAAGCTTGGATACCAGAATATATGTGTGGGGAAGTGCTGATTATACCTCAGCCAGATTCTATAAATTCATTCACTGCGTTTAGAGTATGACTGGGTCTTCAAATCTATTTGGAAGTCAAAAACCCTGCCCAAACTGAAGGTCTTTCTCTGGCTCCTATTTTACGATCGCCTTAACACTAAAGATCTCATGATCCGCAAGCACTGGCAGATTGAAGGCGGCCCAAATTGTATCCTCTGTGATCAGAACAGCTTGGAGACACGTGACCATTTATTCTTTGAGTGCCCCATGGCGGTTCGATGTTGGAGTTTTATCAACATTCAGTGGGATGACAGAACCTCATATTTGAATCAAACAAGGATGGCTGAGAGACGTTTCACAGGACCGTGTTTCCTTGAGATTGTGGCCTGCGTTGCCTGGAACTTGTGGAAACTCCGCAACGATTTTATCTTCCAAGATATTCAACCATCCTTCGAGAGGTGGAAGGTCAGATTCAAGTCTGATGTCTGCATCCATCAGCACCGTGTGAAGACTACTCTTATCCAGCCACTTTTGGACTGGGTCACATTTTTTAACACCTAGATTTTATGTTTTCTTCCCTTACCTTCCAACCCCCTGATGTAACTTCCGCTGTACTCATCTCACTTTAATTGAAAATTTAACCGTAGGGATTTTTCCCTACGGTACGGTGTTCAAAAAAACAGATCCGTAAATATTTCAGTTGTCGATGAATGTTGGGTCGCGGGCCACCTAGCTTAGCGGGCCTCATTCCCCACGCGCCAAGTTTGTTTTACCGTTGATTCTCTCGCTGCCGTTTCCATAGAGGGATGTCCTTAGCATCCTTAGTACTGGTGTTGGTTCTACGCAGTGTAGTTATCATCCTAGTACCATTGTTTCACTCGTACATGACAACATGCGTTGGAGATCGTGTATGTTTAATATCTATTTCATGAAATTCTGTGGTGATGTTGGGGATCATATATTAGGTCATGCCAACATTGTTTGTTAGTTTACTGTGTTGTGTGTTCATTGTTCTGTCATCCCTTTATACTTTATCCCTTTATAACTAAATTCGTTGATACGAGGGTTGGTTTTGATCATGATCTACTTCTTTTTTATCCCATGATGCATTCTTACGATGGTACAATGTGTAGGAAATGCCTAACCCCCTAGATCTTTCAGCTCCCTCAGTGCATCCTCCCGATGAAGTGATGTAGGGATCACCTAAGCCGCTTTGATACACACCGGTACCTGATAGGCTAGAGCTAGATCGGTGAAATGGTCACTTGTTCTATCCACGTCCTCACCAGGATGTCCGAGCTCGTCAATAAGGGGGTCAATGTTGCAAGTGGATTCAAAGAAAAGGACTTGCAACATGTTGTGATCTCTTTCTTCCTTTTCAGCGGCCAGAAGTTCAACGGTTCTTAGGTGAACAACCACCTCAGGAAGGGGAGAAAATGAGGTGAACAACCACCTCAGGAAGGGGAGAAAATGAGGTGGGAGATGCTTTGTAAACTCACACATGTTAAAGGATTGAAAATGGCGGGAGGACATATCGTCTCTTTTCATGGAGGAGGAGGATTTCTTGGTCCATGTCGCGGTAAGCTTCTATAGTTCCACTTGTTCAATATATTCACTACTTCGTATGTCTCACGACTAACTGCATTGTCATTTCAAAATCACCAGGGGATGCTTTTTTTTCATCAACAAGCTAATTCAGAAATATGATCAGATGAAGATCATCTTCGGCAAGAGTCGTCATCCCAGCAGTCAGGGTTTGAGATGCTGCAAGGTGTTCTCACACACCACAAGAGGAACGAAACGAAATGTATCAGCTATCTTGCTATGCCCCTCATCTCAAGAAGCAGTAGTTTGCTTCCGTCCTTCGCAAGCACTACCTGTGATGAACTGATGATGGTGTTGACGTTGATGTGTTATGTGTGATGCCCTGATCTATATCCCCCTAATTACATAGGAGTTACTAAAACTGATGCGAGGTTTGGATATTTTACGAGGTTGTATATACTAAACCCCTCATATGATTACTTGTGGTGTCACCAACATTTGTTGTGTTGAATTCGTGATGCATCACTAATGTACTTTTTGAACTGTTTACTAATATACTTTGTGAACTGTTTAGGGCGTGTTTAGTTTAATTTGTTTTGCTTGCTTCATTGTTAATCTGATATGCTATCTTGGTCGAGTGATGGGTAGGTTCACCACACAGTCGAGAAGGTTGCCATATCACGGACATGCACTAGCACCAAAGAGGATGAAACAGCGAACAGTAGGTTACCAAACATGGAGGGGTTGGTTGGTGCTCTCATTTATGTTGTGACAGTGTCGGTAAGCAAACGTAATGCAGAACATGGCCCAATCCACACTTTTACTCAACCAGTCTCTAGGAGCCACAGATGCAAAAGGAAAAAAATCTATGCGGGTAAACCAGCAAGCTCTTAGGCTTTGCCCCTGTGTATACATTTTGTAGTTTTGGTCACCACCCATTTTTTACCTACTCCCTCGGATCCGGAAAAAGTGTCGGGAGCTATACACGACTTTGTACAGCCGCAATAGGTTCTCCACAACAATTGAAATGCACCAGAGGTAGTAGCTAAAATGTTGAAGAGTTCTATTCTCAAAAGTAAATGTCTTAAAAATTATTTCCATTTCCATACTGTGCCAAAGTTCAAACCTGGAAGTGCATACGACATGCGCTGCTCATTGGCAGGACGTTCAAAACTATTTTCACCAGGTACCGTTTTGAGTATTTATTGCCGGCCAAACATACGGAGGACCATAATACATATTTTCTGCAAATTTCAGCGTATTTCGTGCAAACAAAAACCCGCCAGGCCCAGCTTAGCAGCAAACTGTTGACTAATCTAGCTTTCTTACACCGTTAACCAAGTTTAAGGGTCACCACACCCCACTTTGCAAGTTTATGGGGTATTTGCACATCCAGAACAAGTTTGTGAGTGACCTATGTATTTAACTCTTTTTCTTACATAATGACATCAGTTTCTAAATACGTACGTGTGCCGACGTGGTTTGTGAGTTACTGTGTAAGAGTAACTTTGCCGAGTACATAAACAGATGATGAATGTTACATTAAACAATTAAATACCACCCTGTTTCATTAATTTGTGAAAGCTTATCTTCCAATTTACAGTAAATCTGAATATTGTTCAGATAAAATACAATGACAAAATTAACAAAAGTTCATAAGCTGGAAAATAGCGCAGTGGTATTCAAACTGAAAATAACACTTTGTGTGATCCTAGATATAATGGCAAGTTCATAGTAAACCGAAAGCAAGATGACACGCTGCTCCAACTGTACACCATGTTATGCAGAAGGCTGATCAGGCTGAGGAGCAGTGGAACTGCTGCCACTCTTGCGGGACATGCCCAAATGCCCGGTCACAGTCCTCCCCATGAACTTCCCAGCTTTACCAAGGCCACTGCCCACGGCACCAATACCAGAACCAACAAGCCCAGCGCCAGCACCGAGCCCTGAGCCCACAAGCCCAACACCCCCAGCAACGCCAGTTCCCACAAATCCAACACCTGAACCGACTAGTGATGCGGCGCCACCAAGTGCATCCATTGTACTGCCAATTACCCCAGCCTCCTTGAGCCGCTTCCTTTCCTCTATTGCTTTCTTTTCCGACTCCAGGGCTTCCAGTTGTTCTTCCTTGGTAAATGGACGATACATGACCTGAAGACTCAAAAATATCAGATGAGTCATTATTTCCATAAACTTTACTGTGTTCCAATCTTCTGCAGTCAAACCAAATTCATTTATAATCATATGTTCATGCAATCAGGACAAAGCAAGTCAATTTTATCTATGCATTACACACGTTACCCACTGATTCAGTCATACAACAATGACAAATAGATGCAGAAACAGTTTTTGCAGACATGGGAAGATATTTCACGCCGCCTACTGTGTCAAGTTTCAGCTGAATGCAACCTAGTGCTACGAGACCAAGGTGACTAGTGACGTAATCCTGTAAGTTGTCGGTCCGGATGTGTGGTGTGCCCTGCGCGCTGTATCGCGGTGTGTGTTGCTCTTATAAGCAACCGTTGTAACGAAGTTAGGACTATGTCTGAAAATTGGAGTAGCACAAAACTCTGCCTGCCTTCCCCTCCTCTCTGCTTTCTTCTGTTCCAAGTCAGGCGACGGCGATCACGTCACGCCGGCAATCACATTGGCAAAGGGGCGAGCGTGACACATTGGCAACACTAAACCAGAATATGCCCACTGGCGACCGCAAAGGCAGATCGCGAGACAGTTATTGGGCTACATACAAGCAACTACGGACACAAAAGCACATGTTGGTATTATGCCGAAAGGCGAAAGGCAAGCATAATTATGGCTGAAATCTATCGGGCATCCAGCTTCGCTCATTATGACACACACGTATTGGAGATAACTGTGCTAACACCAATCTCCAATTGTGTACGAATTAACATCTACTGTAGGATTCTTTAGCTTGAAGGCAATATTGGTAGAAGTGGAAAATAGAAAACCCACTCTAACCTTAAGATGTAATGATCCTCTATCCCTGTAGTCTTTAATTTTAAGTGAATCCAGTGACTGCATAAGCTTCAGAGTGATTTCACTGGAGTCTCAGGCTGAATATTGTTCACTGCTAGTTTAGCCACACCTAGCCTCTTGTCTTGCTGTAGGTTGTCTTCATCATAAACCTGCAGAAGTCACATCTGATATATGTCACCCAGTACAAAACTGATAGAAATCAGCAAATAAAATTGTAATAGTAACAGTTAGAAGACAAAAATAAATAAGATATATAAACAAGTTATGGTCAGTCAGGTTGCATGGACATTTAACTAAGACACCAGCAATGCTCCGAGCCATGCCAAGGAAGTGTCAATGTCTTTCTTGGGTTAACTAGACAAATCGCTCAAACCAAGCAAAATTTCTCAAATGTTCAAACGAGAAGGGGGATGAATGAACGATAGATATGCTAAATGTCGCAAGATGAAAATGCTGGTTCATTGTCAGAACAGGGACAGTGTTAGCTGAGGATTCCTCGAATATTGCATTTTTTAAATTTAAATTTTTGTGAATTGAAGCATGACTAACTCGACATGCCAGGAATAATTCACATTAGTAGTCCAAGAGAGTGGCCTCGTGCGGTCAACTCTAAATCCACTCCTTCATACATGTTTAGTTCAAGAAAGAAGCCCAGTTTGCACTCTATGTACAGGTATTTTGTCCATTTCAGAATATCCAAGTTTGAAACTAGACCTGTCTAGAACTTTTTTTGTTTTAATTTTTAATTTAGTTCAACAGAAATGGCAGTAAAACTGTCAAGCTTCCTCTATTTCAATGTCCGAAATGGCAAGTTCTAAGTTTTGGTTGCTGACTAGCCTTTCTCAGGTTTATTTAATAAAGATCATCTGGGCATTTGAAACTCAGAGAACATATATACAAAGAATTAAGTACAGGACCGGCACAATGTCCAATCGTTATCAATTACAACTACCTAGAAAATTGTGAGAAAGGAAGCCGTAATGTTTCTAAAAGTGTCTCCATAAAGCAATAGCAAATCTGCGCTCCTCACTTACATGAAGTCTTAAAACAATTATAATAGTCAATTTTATTAAATCAAATGTAGCACCAAGTGTACCATCGACCTATATGACAACCAACAAAAGGCATATATCTACTCACTTACACAAGGCTCTATTAGGCAAACGACGTAAATTCATCGTGGGTCAGTACCTGGTCCGCTACACTTTTTTAGATAAAGGGAATATATTAATATCACGAAGATACCAATTACACCCAGTCTCTGCACCAACAAGGATGCACACAGCCAGAATAAAATAAAAAAGAGAGAAAAGTACAAAAAAAAAAGACCCCATCGCAATGATGAAACACTAGCAACAACAACAGTCTAACCACCACCAAAGACAACACCCGGACCGCAAACGAGGTTCTCCAAAAGCGACGCCTCCAAGAAGGAAACAATGCAGAAGCGTTGTCGTCGCCCGATCAAAGATCTTGAGTTTTCACCCTGGAGAAAGACCGTGATCCCAAAACAATGCCTTCAACAATGCAATTGCCAGGTACAACCAATGAAGGCCAGACCTTGGGCTTTCACCCTGAAAATCGTGGCTCGGTACTCGAGATGCACCACCAGAATGCTGTCCACCTGTGTTGCCGCCCCCACATGCCAAGGCCGTTGTTGCAAGTCCTCAACACCCGATACACAGGAAAACCTGCGCCACAAGTCTTCATCGCAACCAAAACTCTTCTCCACCATCACAAGCCTCCGATTGCAGCCATCCTCAACACCCGATACATAGGAAAACCTGCGCCACAAGTCTTCATCGCAACCAAAACTCTTCTCCACCATCACAAGCCTCCAATTGCAGCCACCATGACTTTATTCACCACTGTCGATGACATGGAAATCTAATTTAGACATGTCCCATGACACTGGCAAGACAGCGAAACTTCGCGCCGCGCCCTCATAAAGCCAATCTGGCCGAAGATAAGAGCGTGCACGACCAGATCAATTCCGATCTAGGTGTCCAGTGGCTCCACGCCAAACAGCGGATATCTCCGAGGGGAAGACCGGAACATGTCGGTAGCCAGATCGAGGTGGTTAACATGAAACAGGTCCTCATTAAGCCAGCAGTCTAGGAGCGCTTTGCGCATTATCCATGAAAACCGCTGGCGAAGATGATCCGAAACATGGGCAGCCACCAAAGATGTTGTTGATGAGGAACTAGGGCTTGAAACCCTGCACTTCAGCATCCAGCCAACAAGCATCAGATCCCTAGGAAAAAGGAACCGCCAGCCCCAAGGTGGCCAGATCGGCGACAGCCATTTTCTGGGGCAGCTGCACGGCGGGCGTCCAGGCCAACGCAGATCCGTGCAGTCACCGGATCATGCCCAGCAACCTTTCAGCCGATGCATGCATCAAGCTGGTGCGTACATGATGTGTACATGGCCCAGCGTCCAGCGAATACACGCTCCGGCCGGCCAGCCGCCAGGACCACGATCGCCTTCGAGGACAGCCAACGGCGACGCACTAGCAGCCGCACGAATCGGCAACGTCCTTGGAGGCGGACGGATGCGGCCAGATCAGGAGCAGCCAGCGGCGTCCAGATTGATGTCGACGAGACGGAAGCTAAGACGACAGTTAGGGCCGGCGAAAAAGGAGAAAAAACTTATTGGGGGCACCCCACCGCCGCCGTCCGCCGGCGCGCAGCCTCCTCCGGCGGCGGCAGGGTGTAGAGGGTGGTGGATCGAGTACTCTACTGGTGGCGGCGTGGGGGCGACTGCGACCCGGGAGGTTAGGTCAAAAAATCTCTCTTCCCTGGAACTCTGTCTCACTACCAGCCCCTTAACCATATAACTATCACCGATACCATGGTTCATAAACTAGCCAGCTAACCCAAATACTTAACTTACTGCAGGAAAGACGGCCAATTTACTCATACATCTATGTCACCAAAACAAATATTGTCCCCTAAACTTCTCATTGATGTAAGTATATTTAGTTTGGCAAAGATAGGTTGGCCCGTGCATGAACATTTTAACATAGGCCTCAGTGAGCCTGACTTGAACTGAACAGCCAACCTGACAACCAACACCACTATAACTTGCTGGGGAACCAATTCAACAGAACAGTGGCAAGTGCTCACATCTATCTATTTGGTTTACAATCTACTGCTGATGGTTTTTCAGTGAGCATAGCGAAGCTTTCTTTTTTGGAGCCTACAGAAGCTGTAACTGATTTAGTTGTTCTAAATATACCCAGTTCATGTAAATAAATAACTTTTAGTTAGTGGATGCCATTTTACCTCAGTGCAGTTCATCTTCAAGAACAAAAGGGTGGAAAAAACATAGAAATACCTCGAAAATGACAGATTGGGTTTCCTTGTCTTCAACAATCAGCTCAAATGTTTCATTCCATTCAGGATTTAGGTTGTCATCAATGACTTTTGTTTTAACCTTGAACATCGGACGCACATACAGGGTCACATAGGGATCAGATTTGCCAATCAACTCCTTGTTCTTCAGAGACGTTGCTTTTACTACAGTAACAGAAAGTTTTCCCTCAGGTTTAAGCTCCAGCTCACTGCATAGAAAGTAAACAGAGCAGGGGGAAATCAAAGACTTAAAGTCAGCAGATGCGAATGGGATCTTGCACTACAGTATATAAGGAAAGCTCCAAAAGGAATATGAAGAATGGAGAATAGTCATAAGCATCTTATAAGCTAGTGAACGGAATTAGACCAAACAATTATGTATTTGTGTCGATTTGTGTATGCATGGAACGTTTTACCATGTGAAATATATGCTTGATCCGATACCACGACAATTACCCAAAGAATCTCGAAAGATTAAATGCAGGCCTTAGTGTCTAGTAGAGGAGGTTGGACTGGAATGAGAGCCCTAGATGCTGCAAAATAGAACTTTGAAGAGCTCCATGACAGTGTTGCCCAATCAAACTTTCTGGGGGGTAGCATACTAAAATATGGATTGCGAAACACATTGGATTGACCGATTAACAAAATTAGACCACTTCCTATAAATAAATTCATACAACTTGCTTGGTCTCATCTATGTAACCATTTCAAATATTTGTACGGTTCAACCAGCCTATGGTCTCATCTTTGTCGTGATCACGCCCCCTCCCTCCTCACCCCACCCACCCCCCCCCCACCCCCCACGCGCGACACACACCACGCCGCCTGAGCGTCATGGCTCCGTCTCATCTCTATCCAACCTTGGTTCATAACAGAATATGCCACTTTCAAAATTACCCAACAATAAGTGTGCCAACACCCACTGCAAAGCAGTTCTTTCTACACAACCTAGTAGTTGCAATTTAGTCCACACGAATTTGTGGCATAACACACAAAAGCAGGAGAGCGGGGATTCATCGACCTTTGCAGCAGTGAAATGAAGAGAACTCACCTTGTATCAACATTGACACCAAGTGGAACAACAAGCCTATGTGGCCACTGGAGCATGTCATTGACAATTGAATTGACAGTATCCTAATTGAAGGAAGAAGAATCATGTCAGTTCTTAACAGTTTCTTAGCAGGATTTCAATGTTCAAAATTTCTCAAGTCATTACATCAATCATATCAGAAAGTCCTGGAATAGCAGTCAGGCTTCCTCCAACAGCTTTCAATGTGTACTGTATTTTTGGCTCTGGCTGAAAGCACAAAGAAACCCCAATAAAGGATTATACAGGAAATGCACATTTTTGATAATGCAAAAGATTCCAAGCATCAGAAACGACATTTATACAATACTTCCTAATTCTTCTTATTGTGATATATTGTCCACAGAAATATTACACCTAAAAGCCTTTCAACTGTAAGATTTAGTTGGAGATTTGCAGCATCAACCTGTGTTCACAAACTGTCCCATGGAAATGCCACCAGGATCAACACATAAGGCATGTGCAAATGCAAGTTTTTTAGCACGGTTTCATAGGCATTTTGCTGATGTGGCATGATAGTTAATGAAGAAAGAGAGTGTGGTTGTATCTTAGCTAACATACAACCCTTGCACGTCGCCATATGCAAAAAGTGTTTCTAACCCAATCATATGTATGCATGAGCACTAAATCATTTAATTTAGATATAACCCACAAAAGACAATGCACTGTACTAGTCGTCTCTTAAATTTTTAATGCTCCTATGATAACGTCATAAGAGACGATGCATTGGCAATTGGCACAGGCCTAAGAGCATCTTCACCAGCGTTCCCAATTGGACTATTGGGGTGGCGGACCGGCACCCAGCTGACCTCCCAATAGCAGCAAAGTTGCCGGACCTTCCTAATGCTCGACCACTTGGGGAACCACCGGCGTTAATGGACGCTACCAACCTCCTCCCCCCGGCTTTATAAACCGCGGCGCGCACCTGCCTTCCCTCCACACTTCACCTCCGGTCGTTCTCCTCGCCTTGCCCTCATTGCCATGGCACACAACCACGAAGCCGGCGGAAGCGTTGGAAGCGGCTGCCAGCTCTCGGCCAGCGACGGTGCTCGTCGAGAAAAACATCCTCATGCCGCCGGGTATGCGCCTCCCCGGTTGGTGGGCCATCAGCGCGGGCAGCCTGACCGTCCCACCAATCCCTGCTGGCGACCAGCTGAACGAGCTGATCGACGTCAACAACTACGGCGGCGCAGCAGGCGGACCCACAACGCGATAGCGAGCTCTGGCCGGCGATATTCTCGAGGTAGCACGATGCGGCCATAGCGCGCTTCGTCAGGCCTCCTCATCGGCCCGACCGGTGGAACAAACGAGAGGTGGTAGAAAACAGCGACCTCGACGACGTCTACCAGCCACCACGTCCTCGCCACGTGGCCTGGGTGGCATCGTCGTCGTCGCTCCTCGTTAGGCAGCCTTGCGACGGCTTCGTCCTCGCACGTGCCGGCGCCTCCTCTCTGTCCCCAAGCAGGAGCAGCCGTGGATGCCTTCGTCCTCGCGCGCCGGCCCCCACTCGTCCCAAAGCAGGAGCCATGGACGAATCTGCCCTCGCGCTCGCTGCCAAGGCAGGGCGGCATTGTCATCCTGGAGAAGGCCTGGCCACTGCGGGGCCGGCTGTTCCTCAACCACCAAAGAAGGTCAAGGAGCAGCCACAGACAATGAAGATGCCAACGACGCAGTGGCTGCCGGGCAACCGCGTGCCATCGCCGCTGCACCACCCTAATGACAGCGAGGAGCCGGGGCTCACGAAAGCCCTCGAGGAGTCAATGAACATGGTGCAGCCGGCATCCGTCGAGCGTAAGTATCACAGACTCTGACGACGGCGAGGAGCTCAACTGGTCTTCGACCGACGATTGATTTAGGGTTTCGTTCAAATTTTATTCAAAACTTGTAAAATATCCTAAGTCCGAATGAAATTTGGTCAGTTTAGACGCTGTTCCCTAAGTTTTGTTTTTGAAAATTTCTATTGGGAGCGGTGCTGGGGAAGCCGACCACAGATAAGGTGGCCACGTGTGCCGGCGCTCCCAACAGCGGCCATCCAGCACAGTGTCGGACCGTCTATTGGGAGTGCCGGTGGAGATGCTCTAAGATATGAGGTATCAAAGTACCCATACAAAACATTGGCAGTGGCAAAACTGCCACCACTATATAAGGCAGCGTCATTTTATAAGTAAGAAATAGGAATTCTTTGTGAGTTTAATTTTAAAGCCTTCCCAGGCTTGACTGACATGATATTCTATGTTTTCAATCCATTCTAAGGTCAGCTCTGATTTATTGCTGTATGCGAAACAAACTACAATCAATAAATGTAACGGAATGAAACAGAAAAAATCTCGAAGTTTCCATTTTATGTCATCTAAATTACAAACCAGTCCACTATTATCTTATACTACCTCCCTTCCTCAAAACAAGGCGTATATTCTTTGTTATACACAAAAATCTCGAAGTGTAATATTGACCAATCTTATACACAAAAATATGAACATATACAAGATTTAGTCAACATACTATGAAAATATATTCTTTGTTGGGTCTATTGATATTAATTTGGTATTCTAAATGTTTATATTTTTCTATATAATTAGTCAAACTTACCAAACGTTGATTTTTGACTAAATTTATACACCTTATTTTGAGGAATGGAGGGAGTACTTTTTTTCTTCCTATGTTTGCTGAAACTAAAAATATACTGAATAGAAATTGTCAGTTTTTATCAAAAAAAAGGAGAACAGTTTGTTTAGTAGATAGATGCCTCTGCGAGGAGAGCAACAACAACAGCTGAAATGCAGGGAATCTCTTCTGATAGTTGAAATACAACACGGACAACGGTGAAGACCTGGAGATCCTTCAGCTGAAAGATGGTTCACGAAAAACATAATTTATGAATGGCTTAATTTTGCAAGGTTAACCACAGTAAAGACAGACAAAGAATCGAAACCTGAATAGGCAGTGATGCAACCCGAGCATCAACAGCAAGGATTATGCTTGGATCACCACCCCAGCGGAAATCTACATCCATTATGATTTGCCCTGGCTGAAGATTTTGGATACGGATGCCTTCACAAAAGATGACATGATTTCTTTCAGTCATATGTATTTAGTACAGCAGCAGCATGATTAAGATTTAGGTTAGCCTGGCATTAGTAAACATGGAAGATGAACTCTTATAAACATTAAGGGAAAATAAGGTCATTGGCATCACAAAAAGCATAAATCAGAGTAACAATATCGACACAGCCACAACTAACAAATCACATCCCCAATATGTACTATTATAAGAAAAATAGCATTGTTCTTTGCATCTCTCACCTATGTGAACAGTTATACTTGTTCTTTGCATCTCTCACCTATGTGAAGAGTTATTCTTGTCCTTTTCTTTTACATCTCTCCCCAACCTATTTTACTTCAAATCAACACGATACTTGTCATTTAGAAAAACTCCTCTCTCCAGGAAAAGCTGCGGATGTACTATATAACATTTCTCTTTTTAGAAATCAATAGGTCCAACTGGTTTTATCTTTATTCCTTTGAAGTATGAGTTGGCGGCGATGGTGCGTCAGCCTCTTCCCCGCTTATGTGCTTCAGCGACGAGATAAAAAAGTGTGGTTGCCAGGATATGAACAGCAAACCAAGTGGCCACGCAGCTGGACATGATGAAATAAAAATACATATATCTAAAGCAAGTAGTTTCGCTGGATACTTCACGAGCCGCACATTCCATCATGTACTTCTTCCTTCCTTTTGGATTTCTTCCCGTGCCCAGAGATGAGAGGTGTTGCACAAGAGAGAAAGAGATGAGAGGGGCCTTGACATTAGGGATAACTTCAACGCTCCAAGAGACGAGAGAGAGCGGAAGGGACAACTCAGGCATATCGCCTTCCTGCTTCGGCTGCAGTTTCTTACACATGGGTTATTAGATGGATGATATATCCTTGTATATTTGTATTTTCAGTTCGGTCTTGTCAATCTATCTAAGGTACTATCTATAGCCTCGCAACCTCGTGTTACTGGCGAAAATCTAAAATAATAAAAAAACAGAAAAACATAAACATAAACTAAACTAAAAATGAGGAGGCATAGCTTTAACTATGCTTCAAATATGAAAAAATTGTCAGATTGTACTTATCTAATAAAAATAAATAGTAAAAGTGAAGAAACAATTTAGCATTTCTTTAATAGAATTATATTGATAGTGCAAAATGCATAAAGCATCACTACAACAACAACAAAATGTGTTGACTGAGAATTAGTGAAAACTTCATATTTACTAATTCTGTAGCAACACGCGTGCATTAAGCTAGTTGACAGTAGTATCACTCGATGAACATACCATAGGAAATGGAGTCAAGCAATTGAAATCAAGGAGAGAAAGCTTTGATCAGAAATCATGCCTTCATATGGATGTCACAAATATTCAGAAAGAAAAAGACTAGTCTTGTGTAGACACATTGGCTGATTCCAGCAATTTAATATACACATACTAACCACCCAATTAAGCAGTTGGCAATAACCACAGGCATAGGTCATGGCTGGTATCACTAGACATATTGATTGGTCTACGTATGCAGAATGAAGAATTTACTTTTAACTGGAGATCTCTCACACTTCGAACTAAGAATATAGGCATACACACAGAGCAAGCATGCAATAGATACCAGAGAGCCCGAAAATTATAAAATGAAACCTTCAATCTTTGGCGACACATTTCCAAGAGAGAATTTGTTGAACTTCAGAGATTTTATTCCTGGAGGTCGATAATCATCTAGCAGTGGTTCAACAGATTCCTTAACAACTGCAGTTGCAGCCTAAAACCGAATTAGAAGTATAGTTAGTAGTACAAAGATAGGATACAGACATTACTACAGAATTTACAATACAAAAAAAAAGCTTTAGTGGATGGTAGTACGAGATCGTATTAAAACAAAGAAAGCAGACAGTTTTCTTTGTTAACAAATTCATGCTACTTAAGCAAGCGACTTAGGGCACCCTTCATCACCTGGTGGAAACTGTAGGTAAAATTTTGATCGATGCATAATTTCTTTTGACATAATCTCTGCAAATTTGATCATTGGTGTGACCAGCATCTAAATCGAATGTAAACATTTAAGAGGCTATCTTAATAGCATAGAAGGTGCTAGGTTCATGATCATTAATCAGCAACTCTAGGATGCAACAACTGAAGAAAATCCAGGGGTACTCCAAATGTCAAAACCATTTTGTTATGGTTTAGTAAATGTTCACATTACAGCGACAAAAGTGATTGAAAAGTTCAAACTATTCTACTTAAAACACAAATCTCAAGCTTTTAGTGATAGGGAGTTCGCAAAATAATCCACAAAACCCAAAAGAACATGGAATCCATGAAATGCCAGGATTGGGATACAGAGAAATTTAACGAAGAAATCTGCAATTCAACAGGTTGATGAAACACCATACACCAAGGGATGAAATTGCTAAAAAAAAAGGAATACCATATTCGTCTTCACGAGCAAGCTGGATTTTTAATTTGTGAAGTACTTTACCATTTATGTTACTCTAGAATTTACTAA